>JARSSU010016682.1:0-26264 GCA_029619165.1 Eurosta solidaginis
AGTATCGTCACTGGACGAGAAGAACCAAAAACACAAAAGTAAAACAACGAAGAAATTGTTTTCAAAACTTTAGACTAACTACCACTGTAATTCATACAAGTGGTTTGAAAAAAACATTAACAATACGGTAAAAACAGCTTCAATCATCTGTTGAATCGCTGTTCGAATACTAAATCATTTAATGTGAAGTTCGTTGGTTGAAATTTGAAAATTGACAAGAAAAATACAAGTGAGCAGCTAACAGCAAATAAGTCCATGGAGAAATAAATTTAATAAAGTGTGGCAAAAGAAAAAAACAAATTAAAATCTAATTCTTGAATTGCTCGTATCACAACAACAACAACAAACATACAACCATACGTTAAATAAGAGGAAGAAGTAAATGAGAGGAGAAGAGCAGTTCAGAAAGGAGCAGAGGAAAAAAGGAAGCTGTATATAAATTTGATGTTACAGGACCAGTGAGAGCATGCAGTACGGCAGTGAAGTAAGATTAATTTTTATGCTATTTAGTGGACTAAGATTCATTCTTGTACTTACGCTATTACAATTACTAAAAATATTTAAGTGTGGATTTGTTGATACAAGTATTTAGAAGTATGTCGTTAGAAAGTGAAAATGAAGCCCTAGTGGCTAGGTTATAGCCGCGACTAACGCTTCATTAAAATTAGAGGTAGCGGAATTGCGCAGGCAAATCGAGGGGATGACTCAGGCAGCTACCATTGCGGAGTACGAGCCTCGAGATCATCAACCAGCAAATAAAGTGCGAGAGTCTGTAGAGGTAATAAAGTCTTTGCCCGAATTCACGGGAAAGCAAAATAAATATGTTAGTCTGGAGGGACCCGCTAATAACACAATGAGTTATACGTTAGAGGCAGCCGTAGGTATTTCGCTGCACTAACTATATAAGAAATAAGATACCCAGGAAGCCAATGATTTGCTATCAAATCATGGGACAGTGCTAAATTTTGATGCCGTTTTGGCACGATTAGATTTCGCATACGCCGAAACGAGGCCAGCCCACATTATTGAACAGGAGATGAGCAGTTTTGAGACAAGGCTCTAATTCAATAATTGATTATTATAATAAGGTTAACGAGAAATTAACGTTGTTGATAATAAAACGATCACGACCTACGGTGCTGACAGTTCAGTCACTAGGGAACTTAATGCCAAGAATAGGCGAGATGCTTTACGCATATTTATAACCGATTGAATGGAATTTATCAATATCCTGTTTTCATTGTACCAGTGATCTGCCGAACGCTTTGGCAAAGGCCAAGAAATGGAGTCCTACAATATACGAGCAAATTTTGCTTTACAGTTCGGTAGCCGACCCATTTTCGCATTCAGCAAATAATGGGCAAAATAATTATAACCCATAGAAGAAACTTCAATAATTCTGAGGTTTGCACAAGACACAGCCCCAAAGAAATTCGGGCAAAGAGAGTGAAAGGGTGCAACCACGACCGACACCAATGGATGTTGATTCCGCATCAGGGTACAAAATCGCCGCAAGCTAAAACCTACTTATAATTACCAAAGTAATAATCAGTGTAATATAGACCACATGGAAGCACGCAGCAGACGTGCAACACACCAATAAGACATTACGTGTCAATAATATAAAATGAGGATCATTTTTTAGACCAAAATTAGCTTTGCCATACATTTTCTGTTATGACAGGGCAATAGGTAAAAATTTTAAAATGTTAGTTGACACAGGAGCAACTAGCTGTATATTAAAGTCAGGTATTTACAAGAAATAGAAATGAACTGGCTATACAAAAAAGAGTTTAAACAATTAACGCTATATCAATAATACGTTACTATCATTTTATAACTTTGTTCGGTCAAAAGCAAATTTTTTATGAATTGAAAATTTAGAAGCAGATTTGCTAATCGGATATAAGTTCTTGAGAGACGATAAAAAGCGGTGATTAATCTTGAAAAGAGGAGGTTGATAATAACTAACGATAAAGAAGCAGAAATATTTAGCTTGGAGTGAATCCGAGCGACTGGAAATTTAGAATATGAGTACTTTGGGAGCAAGGCTTCTAAAGTTGCCAGCGATGGTAATACCGGCAAAAGAAAGGAAGATAAGAGGAAAACACTCGGGACAAAGAAATCCTGAGACGCAGCCGAAGAGAATTCCGGCAAGTTTTAAAAATAAACACGTTAATAAAAATAATTTGAAATATAAAAAATTCGGAGAAGATCCTGAAAAGCCGTCGTGAATTATCCGACAAAATAAATAGTGAAATTGAGCGCTGATACATTACTTTGGAGGAAGAATCCTTTGAAGCACAGCCGATGTATGTTCCGCAATGCAGAAGATAATTACAAAACCTGTAGTAGGAAAGGGTCAAATAAATTTATTGTATGGAAAAGGAAAAGGAAATAATAGCGGAATTAAGAAATTCATTCTGAATATATATGAATTTACCGTTTAGGACAGATGTTAGAGCAGTAGATCGTACTACGACTAATACTCGTTTTGGAGTAAGCAGTATCAATGTCCGCTAGGTGCAAATAGCTTTGTAATGAGAGATCAGGGGTTGTTACAAGATGGTGTGTTTCGTCCAAGTAAAAGCCCGTACAATTCACCCATCTGGGTGTACCACAAAAGGCACATAAATGAAGATGTACACAAAAGTGAGGATGTTGTGGACTTCAAAAATAAGAAGTAACAGTCTCGGAATAAATATCCAATTCCAGACAGCAATGTCATACTGTCTAATTGGAGGGGTTCTAAATACTTTTCTACAATTGACCTTGAGGCGGATTTCATCAAATTTTGATGAAGGATGAGTGATGTGGAAAAGACACGCATTTTCAGTTACTAGCGGCCTCAAGCACTCGCACTGTTTCTAAGAATGCCATTTTGACTGAACACAGATGGCGCACGTGAGTATTCTTTCAAGAGTGCTGATGAATACGACACGCTCTTAAGGGATTAGCAGTGGTAATTTTGTCAGCGGTATTATAGATGATATCGATTGGGTCTCCAAAACATTTAGGTGGCGGATGCACACGGTGCATTTTAAAGACGTCTGTTGATACGTGAGAAAGCAAATATGTGAAACTTTACAGTGGGAAAAGTCGAAAATTTTAGCAGAAAGAGAGTAGATTCTTTAGGGTATATTGTGGCTAACAATATTATTAAAACCGATCCGAAAAAGTATTGAAGCGATTTCGATTAGCTATCCAGTATCCTAAAACAGTGAGACAACTTCGTAGTTTTCTAGGGGATGACAGTGATTATAGAAAATTTATTTAACGATTGTGCAGCGATAGCGAAACCATTGACGAAGCATTTATTCAGGGAAAAAATTGGAGACATGTGTGTCACAACACATGTCCTAACAAAACTCGAGGTATTAGATCTAGAACAGAGACGCAATATCTGCTTTGAAAGATTAAAGGGCAAATTACTCGCGAACCAAGTCGAACCAACTCAGCCGATTTTACATTATATTGGCAATAGATGCCTCAAATGACGCATTGGTGAGTATTAAGTCAGGAGGAACGCCATTACTTTTATATCGAAACATTAAATTCAACAGAAAGAATTATGTCGACAAACGAAAAGGAGCTTATGCACATAGTTTGGGCATTAAAACTTTATGACACTTACCTTATTAGGGTGTATCAGATCTGGAATTTCACACAGATCCTCAACATTATGCTTTTTAGGTTTCTCAAGAAACCCTATATGTGTAGAAAATGAAAAGCATTACATGGATGCATGCACATCTATAATCGAGGAATATGTATTTACCTCGCAAATAATTTATAAGCCAGTGTAAAGTGATATAGTAGCATGATGCGTATCTAGGCAATATTTACATCAGGTATATCTGTATGACTGACTCTAGGATCTGTGCGACGCAGCATTCTGCGAACAGCTCAGATAATGTGGAAATTCCGGAGACAAAAACAAACCGTGTTGAATCAGTGTTAAACAGCAGATTTGACTGAGTAACGGTACGTTTTGTCATACATGACTACAGTGATAAACTTTTGGATAGGACAGACATATTATTGATACGCTGACCGTGGAATAATTTGATAACAACTTTAAAGGATAATTTATGCAAGTGCCCCCAATCTCGCCTCAAAGTCTTGTGACTGCAATTCACGGTTACACGCAGAAGATCTCTATGAGATTAAACTAAGTTAAAGGAAACGTTACAAATAAATTTTGGTATGCCAGAATTTTGGCTGATGAGAATGTACAAACAGGAGGACAAGGTGCGATAATAGAACGCAAACATCATAACAGAGCACTCAGAAGTTTGAAAAATCTAAAGCGCTGAGTTGTAAGATGTCACATATTGGCCTAAAATGCATAAGCAGTTCAGAGAGTATATCTAGCAAGCTGCGATATTTGTGCACACTGGAAATAAATATATACGACACGTATCTGCTTTCTAAAATATGACATGTCAAATAATGAAGATGTAAATAGTATATTCGCATAAATTATCGCAGAAAAATTATATTTGATTGTAAATGTTGAAGTAAGTGCTCATTGCCGCAAATCGGCATGTATGCTTAGTTATGTGTAATACACGACAGACAGATATCGCTTTATAAACGCTTGTAGAACGACGATAGGTTAGGTGTTGATAAAAATTGTAAAAAAGAATTGAATAAATACGCATTGTAAAACTAATAATACATAATAGTTGCTTGTCAGATATTTTAACTGAAATAACGCTAGAACGTAAAAAATGAAAGAGCAGCAAGAAACAATAGGTATGAAATAAAACAGGGTGCTATATTAGTATGCAGTGGGAAACATATTATATCAATAATCAGGAATTAGATGGAATATTATTTATGTTACATTTAGAAATCAAACAAATATTATAACTGTACATATGAAACTATAGATTCAAAATATGTCAGTATGTCAGGAATAGTAAAGTTAATAGTCAAATTTTGAAATGTGAGATTACTTTGAGTCGCAGATAGCACTATACTTTTGAAATTTGAAAACACTTAATTTGTTCAACGAGGTAAGAAATGTAAATACAATCACATCCTGTATATTGGATCGCATATGTGTATTAACATGTAGTATACATTATAATATATATATACTTTTGAAGATACAACAAAGTGGTTGAGTAGATGGAAAACGAAATGAGCACAGTCAATAAACACAGAGGACGATTTTAATGATCTACCGTTATAAATTAATTCACTTACAACCAAATTACAGAATCGCGATTCTCTTAAAGTGTCGAGGGGGGAGTTACACAGTAGCACTTCCACAGTGCCTATGGCAATCATAAACAGTGTCGTATTCCATTTCTCAAGCCACTGGCATATTCAGTAAGTGCAGACTAAACAATTATGGTATCTCAAGCCACTGGCATTTGCAGCAGCAGACTAAACAATATTATATTCTCAAGCCACTTGGCATTTACATTGATAAATAAACATCCATTTCATCACGCATCGGTTTTCAAGGGCTAATCGTGCAACGCTTACTATTGTAAATATTGAACTAAGATTACTATTGAGCAATTAGTGGACAAATAAGGTCAGTTTGGATTCTGAGTTTGGTGTCCAATGTAGCTGTACTACCAGAATGCATTGATGTTACCATATCGTTCTACATTACCTAACCTAATTATAATAGAGATATAATATATACTATATATATGACCGATCTCATCAATTTTTTAGACAACAATATGTGCAATATACGAAAGTATATGGTAAAGTTTGAAGCTTCAATCTGTTAAATGGAGGAAGATATGACAAAAATCCTCTTTTTCTGAAAAATCGGTTGTATGGAGGATATATGCTATAGTGGTCCGATCCAGCCGGTTCCGACAAAAGTCTAATCGGACACCCAAATACACCCGCTCACCAAATTTTATCAACATATCTCAAAAAATGAGGGACTAGTTTGCATACAAACAGACAGATGGACAGACGGACATGGCTAAATCAACTCAGCTCTTCATCCTGCTTATTTCGGTATATCTATCTATCTAGTTTCCTTTAAGGACTTACAATTCTGGGTTTCGTGACGAAATTAATATACCATTTCATTTTCATGAAAGGTATAAAAATAGGTAGGTACTTTGTGTGAGGATGCAAAACTTCACGTTTTTCGTGGTCTGCATGTAAAAACTATGACTACGAATCAAGTATTTCAAAAATATATATGACGTAAACGTAACTATTTGATGAAATTTGATGAATTTTGAAGCTTCTATCCGTAAAAAAGGGGCAAAAATGACAGTTTATATGGGGTATATAATATATATACCGCCGATCTCTATGATTTTTTCAGACAACAATATATGCTATATACGTAAGCATTTGGTGAAATTTGAAGCTTCTAGCTATTAAAACGGGGCAGAAATTGCGCAAAATTTCTTATCTGCACAATCGGTTGTATGAGATATATACTATGTATACCACCGATCTCAATGATTTTTTCAGACATCAATATATGCTATACACGTAAGCATTTGGTGAAATTTGAAGCTTCTGTCTTTTAAAATGGGGCTGAAGTTGCAGAAAAATATATATATATACACTCTATATACCATCATATATATATTATATATATCACCGATCTCTATGATTTTTTTACACAACAATATATACTATATACGTAAGAAATCGGTAAAATTTGAAGCTCATAGCTGTTAAAATGGGGAAGAAATTGCGAAAAGTTTCTTATCTTAACAATCGGTTGTATGAGATATATACTATATACAACCGATCTCTATGATTTTTTCAGACAAAAATATATGCTATATACGTATGCATTCGGTGGAATTTGAAGCTTCTAGCTGTAAGATGGGGCTGAAATTGCGAAAATATATATTTATATATACTATATATATATACCATATATGCCACCATATATATACTATACATACCACCGATCTTTATGACTTTTTCAGACAATAATATATGCTATACACGTAAGCACTCGTTGAAATTTGAAGCCTCTAGCTCTTAAAATAGGGCAGTAATTACGTAAAGTTTCTTATCTGAACAATCGGTTGTGGGGGATATATACTATATATACGACCGATCTCATCAATTTTTTCAGACATCAATATGTGCGATATACGAAAGTATATGGTGAAAGTTTGAAGCTTCAATCTGTTAAATTGAGGAAGATATGACAAAAATCCTCTTTTTCTGAAAAATCGGTTGTATAGAGGATATATGCTATAGTGGTCCGATCCGGCCGGTTCCGACAAAGGTCTAATCGGACGCCCAAATACATCCGCTCACCAAATTTTATCAAGATATCTCAAAAATTGAGGGACTAGTTTGCATACAAACAGACAGACGGACAGACGGACATGGCTAAATCAACTCAGCTCTTCATCCTGATTATTTCGGTATACTTAATGGTGGGTCTATCTATTTTCCTTTAAGGACTTACAATTTTGGGTTTCGTAAGGAAATTAATATACCATTTCATTTTCATAAGAGGTATAAAAATAGGTAGGTACTTTGTGTAAGGATGCAAAGCTCCACGTTTTTTGTGGTCTGCATGTAAAAACTATGACTACGAATAACGTATTTCAAAAATATATGACGTAAACGTTACTATTTGATGAAATCTGATGAATTTTGAAGCTTTTAGCCGTAAAAAAGGGGCAAAAATGACAGTTTATATGGGGTATATAATATATATACCACTGATCTCTATGATTTTTTCAGACAACGCCACTATACAATACAATATATATGACAAATCTCATCAATTTTTCCGACAACAATATGTGCAATATACGAAAGTATATAGTAAAGTTTGAATCTTCAATCTGTTAAATTGAGGAAGATATGACAAAAATCCTCTTTTTCTGAAAAATCGGTTGTATGGAGGATATATGCTATAGTGGTCCGATCCGGCCGATTCCGACAAAAGTTTAATCGGACACCCAAATACACCCGCTCACCAAATTTTATCAAGATATCTCAAAAATTGAGGGACTATTTTGCATACAAACAGACAGACGGACAGAAGGACATGGTTAAATCAACTCAGCTCTTCATCCTGATTATTTCGGTATACTTAATGGTGGGTCTATCTAGTTTCCTTTAAGAACTTACAATTCAGGGTTTCGTGACGAAATTAATATACTATTTCATTTTCATGAAAGGTATACAAATAGGTAGGTACTTTGTGTGAGGATGCAAAGTTTCAGGTTTTTTGGGTCTGCGTGTAAAAACTATGACTTCGAATCACGCATTTCAAAAATATGTGACATAAACGTAACTATTTGATGAAATTTGATGAATTTTGAAGCTTCTAGCCGTAAAAAAGGGGCAACAATGACAGCTTATATGGGGTATATAATATATATACCACCGATCTCTATGATTTTTACAGACAACAATATATGCTATATACGTAAGCAGTTGCTGAAATTTGAAGCTTCTAGCTGTTAAAATGGGGCAGAAATTGCGCAAAGTTTCTTATCTGAACAATCGGCTGTATGAGATATATACTGTATATACCACCGATCTCAATGAGTTTTTCAGACAACAATATATGCTATATACGTAAGCATTTGGTGAAATTTGAAGCTTCTAGCTGTTAAAATGGGGCAGAAATTGCGCAAAGTTTCTTATCTGAACAATCGATTGTATGAGATATATACTATATATACCACCGTTCTCTATGATTTTTTCAGACAACAATATATGCTATACACGTAAGCATTTGGTGAAATTTGAACATATCTAAACGATTTTTAAGATAAATTGAAAATAAGAAATAAGTAGGTACTTTGTGTGAGGATGAAAAGCTGCAGGTTTTTCGTGGTCTGCATGTAAAAACTATGACTACAAATCACGAATTTCAAAAATATATGACGTAAACGTAACTATTTGATGAAATTTGATGAATTTTGAAGCTTCTAGCCGTAAAAAAGGGGCAAAAATGACAGTTTTATATGGGGTATATAATATATATACCACCGATCTCTATGATTTTTTCAGACAACAATATATGCTATTTTCGTAAACATTTGGTGAAATTTAAAGCTTCTGGCTGTTAAAATGGGGCAGAAATTGCGAAAATATATATATATGGCGGCCACCGTGGTGTGATGGTAGCGTGCTCCGCCTATCACACCGTATGCCCTGGGTTCAACTCCCGGGCAAAGCAACATCAAAATTTTAGAAATAAGATTTTTCAATTAGAAGAAAATTTTTCTAAGCGGGGTCGCCCCTCGGCAGTGTTTGGCAAGCACTCCGGGTGTATTTCTGCCATGAAAAGCTCTCAGTGAAAACCCATCTGCTTTGCAGATGCCGTTCGGAGTCGGCATAAAACATGAAGGTCCCGTCCGGCCAATTTGTAGGGAAAATCAAGAGGAGCACGACGCAAATTGGAAGAGAAGCTCGGCCTTAGATCTCTTCGGAGGTTATCGCGCCTTATATTTATTTATTTATTTTATATATTATATACCACCATATATATACTATATATACCACCGATCTTTATGATTTTTTCAGACAACAATATATGCTATATACGTAAGCACTCGTTGAAATTTGAAGCCTCTAGCTCTTAAAATAGGGCAGTAATTACGAAAAGTTTCTTATCTGAACAATCGGTTGTGGGGGATGTATACTATATATACGACCGATCTCATCAATTTTTTCAGACAGCAATATGTGCAATATGCGGAAGTGTATGGTGAAGTTTGAGGCTTCAATCTGTTAAATTGAGGAAGATATGACAAAAATCCTCTTTTTCTGAAAAATCGGTTGTATGGAGGATATATGCTATAGCGGTCCGATCCGGCCGGTTCCGACAAAGGTCTAATCGGACACCCAAATACACCCGATCACCAAATTTAAACAAGATATCTCAAAAATTGAGGGACTAGTTTGCATACAAACAGACAGACGGACAGACGGACATGGCCAAATCAACTCAGCTCTTCATCTTGATTATTTCGGTATACTTAATGGTGGGTCTATCTATTTTCCTTTAAGGACTTAAGGGTTTCGTGACGAAATTAATATACCATTTCATTTTAATGAGAGGTATAAAAATACGTAGGTATCTACTTTGTGTGAGGATGCAAAGCTTCACGTTATTTGTGGTCTGCATGTAAAAACTATGTCTACGAATCACGGATTTCAAAAATATATGACGTCAACGTAACTATTTGATGAAATTTGATGAATTTTGAAGCTTCTAGCCGTAAAAAAGGGGCAACAATGACAGCTTATATGGGGTCTATAATATATATATACCACCGATCTCTATGATTTTTTCAGACAACATTTATATGCAATATACGTAAGCATTTGGTGAAATTTGAAGCTTCTAGCTGTTAAAACGGGGCAGAAATTGCGCAAAGTTTCTTATCTGAACAATCGGTAGTATTAGATATACATATACTATGTATACCACCGATCTCAATGATTTTTTCAGACATCAATATATGCTATACGCGTAAGCATTTGGTGAAATTGGAAGCTTCTAGCTGTTAAAATGGGGCTGAAATTGCAAAAAATATATATATATATATACTATATATACCTTCATATATATATTATATATATCACCGATCTCAATGATTTTTTTACATAACAATATATACAATATACGTAAGCAATCGGTGAAATTTGAAGCTTATAGCTGGTAAAATGGGGCAGAAATTGCGAAAAGTTTCTTATCTGAACAATCGGTTGTATGAGATATATACTATATATACAACCGATGGCTATGATTTTTTCAGACAACAATATATGCTATATACGTAAGCATTCGGTGAAATTTGAAGCTTCTAGCTGTTAAAATGAGGCTGAAATTGCGAAAACATATATATACTATCTATATATACTATATGTACCACCATATATATACCATATATACCACAGATCTTTATGATTTTTTCAGACATCAATATATGCTATACGTAAGCATTTGGTGAAATTTGAAGCTCCTATCTGTTAAAATGGGTTGAAATTGCAAAAAAAAATATATATATACTATATATACCATCATATATATATTATATATATCACCGATCTCTATGATTTTTTTACACAACAATGTATACTATATACGTAAACAATTGGTGAAATTTGAAGCTTATAGCTGTTAAAATGGGGTAGAAATTGCGAAAAGTTTCTTATCTGAACAATCGGTTGTATGAGATATATACTATATATACAACCGATCTTTATGATTTTTTCAGACAACAATATATGCTATATACGTAAGCATTCGTTGAAATTTGAAGCCTCTAGCTCTTAAAATAGGGCAGTAATTACGAAAAGTTTCTTATCTGAACAATCGGTTGCGGGGGATATATACTATATATACCACCGATCTCACCAATTTTTTCAGACAACAATATATGCAATATGCGGAAGTGTATGGTGAAGTTTGAGGCTTCAATCTGTTAAATTGAGGAAGATATGACAAAAATCCTCTTTTTCTGAAAAATCGGTTGTATGGAGGATATATGCTATAGTGGCCCGATCAGGCCGATTCCGACAAAGGTCTAATGGGACACCCAAATACACCCCATCACCAAATTTAATCAAGATATCTCAAAAATTGTGGGACTAGTTTGCATACAAACAGACAGACGGATAGACGGACATGGCTAAATCAACTCAGCTCTTCATCCTGATTATTTCCGTATACTTAATGGTGGGTCTATCTATTTTCCTTTAAGGACTTACAATTTTGGGTTTCGTGACGAAATTAATATACCATTTCATTTTTATGAGAGGTATAAAAATATGTAGGTATATACTTTGTGTGAGGAAGCAAAGCTTCACGTTATTTGTGGTCTGCATGTAAAAACTATGACTACGAATCACGTATTTCAAAAATATATGACGTAACGTAACTATTTGATGAAATTTGATGAATTTTGAAGCTTCTAGCCGTAAAAAGGGGCAAAAATGACAGTTTATATGGGGTATATAATATATATATCTCTATGATTTTTTCAGACAACAATATATGCAATATACGTAAGCATTTGGAGAAATTTGAAGCTTCTAGCTGTTAAAATGGGGCAGAAATTGCGCAAAGTTTCTTATCTGAACAATCGGTTGTATGAGATATATACTATGTATACCACCGATCGCCATGATTTTTTCAGACAACAATATATGCTATATACGTAAACATTCGGTGAAATTTGAAGCATCTAGCTGTTAAAATAGGGCTGAAATTGCGAAAAAATATATATATATACTATATAAGTTAACTTATTTCACATTTAAGTTTCCAAAAAAATATATTTTCGGGAGCTTAGCTCCTTTATTCATTCAACTTCAACTTACAAAATTTGTTATTACTTAAATCTAACTTGCTCTGCCACTGCCTCTGCTGTTGCTTTACTCACTTGACGATTTCCATCACTTGTTGCAGATGACCTTTTGCTGACGATGCGTTTCTCATCAATTGTTGCATTCACATTAGCTTATTTCCGAGTACTCACTTGACGATTTCCATCACTTGTTGCAGATGGCCTTTTGCTGACGATGCGATTCTCATCAATTGTTGCATTCACATTTGCTTATTTCCGAGTACTCGCTTGACGATATCCATCACTTGTTGCAGATGGCCTTTTGCTGACGATGCGCTTCTCATCAATTGTTGCATTCACATTTGCTTATTTTCAAGGAGTCATATTTCCGTACGTGACTTTACTTTATTTACTTTTCTGTGGAATGTAGTGTCTTCTTGTATTTGTAAGCTTTGAATAAATATCTTTTGAATGTGTGTCGTGCTAACATTTCTTTTCCATTCTTTTTTACTGCTTTTATTTCTATTACTTTACAAATTTGGTCTTCTACCGTGGGTAGACTCATAATATAGATTATCAATTTTCCATTACTTGCTATTTTTATTTCTGCGAATTCTAGAGCTTCGTCCAAATTAACGAAAGGGATATTATCTCTGTCGAAAATTGTTTTAACAATATTTATTTCTTCATTTGACAATATGTATGAATTAATTATGTTGGCTTTTGCCCAATGTATTGCGTACATAATATTTACAATTTTTTCTTTCAGAATTTCCAATTTGTATTTTAATTTTAAAAATAATTCCATCTCTTCTTTTTTTCCTTTTTGAACCTCTTTTAATATGTGGTTTGTAATATTTGTAGTTTCATTAATTTTTTCGATTGTAAGCTTATTGATAAGGACCTGGTTGTTGTTATTCTCAAGGGCATTGTTCACTTTATTTAAAACTATTTCGTGATCTTCATGGTCCGGACTGCCGGCAATCCATTTCCAGGCGCTACCCAAGAAATTCAGTGATCTTTAAATTTTTTTTGTGTTTTAAGTTACTTATGTGTATTTTTATTTGAGATATTAGGTGGGATAGATTTCGGCATAATTTTCGATGTCAATTTCATGTATTATCCTGAACGTTCCGGTCTGTAGCTTTGCCAGTCCTTTTTCTATAGTGATTAGTTGTGAGTTTGAGTAATATAGTATTTGGACCTCGGCGAGGCATAATTTTATCAGAAGTAGTCTGTAATGAAATGTTTTTGGTCGTTAGTTTCGTATCCTGCTTTTATGTATTATTTGTCCTTTCTCTGTTATGACTGTACTATTCATATTTTCCCTAACTACTTCCTTACTATATAACTTACTTAACTTAGTTCCTAATCTTTTATTTTTTTTTACATAAATTACCTGTCCTGGCAGGTAAGATTTCGCAATCTGTTTTTTCCTGTTGTGATATTCGATGTCTTTACTTTGCTTTTGCGCCAGCTTATGTAGGTTTTCACGTCTTGTCTTTTCTATGTCATCGGGTGTAAATGTAACGTTTCTCCCGAAAAACAAGTCGACTGGCCTTTTTCGTGTCACCGAATGGATTGAGTGGTTATATTCTGACACTGCCCTTTCCAACCTTTCCAATAATTCCTCTAAATTTCTATGCCCACCATTTTCCTGAATGCAACGCATTATTTCGCTTAAAGTGGAGTGGAATCTTTCGACCTGGCCGTTGGCCTGGCTCTTATACGGTGGAGTAGTGTAAACTTCTATTCCGAGCTCGTCTTTCAACATGAATTGGATTGACGGGTTCATTGTCAATTACTATTATTTTAGGGACTCCGAAAAAAAATAATATTTCCCTAAGAGGTCTCCTAACGTCCTCTATAGCCCTGCCGTTCAACATTTTTGTTACTGCGAATTTAGTGAACTTATCTAGAGCAGTCATGACCCTTTTTCCTTCGGTAAGGAAAATATCTATGTGAATGGTGTGTCTCGGGAAGGTCTGCAATGGGGTTACGGATAATTGTGGTTGGTTAGGGTGCCTTTCGTATTTATTCTCCTTACAGACTGTGCAAGGGAAATAGCTTTCCTCGAGAATTTGTGTTTTGTTTTCCGTCGCGTTTCTATGGGCTCGTAAGTGTTCCTTTAGGATAACTTCTTCTTGTTCGTGTTCGTTCACGATATCTCAAATCAACTTTTGCGTGTACCTACACTTAATGCTGCTGAAATGATGTGGGTAAATACTCTGGATCATTCCCATTGTTCTTTCGTCCGTATGAATTCCGTTAACTACTGATGGGGTTCAAGTATCTTTTGAAGTATCCTATAATATTTTGCATTGGTAGGAGGCTGTGTCTGCCTGTTTGAAAAAGATTTGGTTTTTAAAGACATTTATAGGCACCTCTTCACAGGGTATCAAGTTATGATTCGAGCTTTCATCGCTATGAATGGTCGGTGTAAGTGTATTGATTTGGTTTGGTATCCTAGAGAGTGCGTCGGCCACTACGTTCGATTTCCTGGTCTGTAAGCTATTTCGTGGTTATACTCTTCTAATATTGCCTTCCAACGTTTCATTTTGCTATTTGCGTTTTTATGACTAGGGCGTACGTTAGAGGTTGGTGATCAGTGACTATTTTAACTTTATTTGAACCGTTAAGGTAACTCCTCAGAGTACTTAATTCCCAAAATTATGGCCAACATTTCGTTGGTTGCATAATTTTCTTCGGTCTTGTTAAGTGTCCTAGAGATATATATTATCGGCCGATTGTCTTGTGAGAGGACTGCCCCGATGGCAAAATCGGATGCGTCTGTTGTGAGCTCAAAATCCCTCCTAAAATTTGGGTGAGCCAGTGTAATATCTCTTGATACCAAAGCGGTTTTTATCCTGTTGAATGCTTCGATGGCATCTTCCTTGAGTTCTATATCAATTTTCTTAGATTGTCTTTTTGAGACATTGCCGGCTTCTCCTCGAAGGAGTGCGGTCAAGGGCTTAGCTATCCTTGAATAGTCTTTTATGAACCTTCTGTAGTATCCTGACATTCCCAAGAAAGACCTTAATTCCTTCAAATTGCGGGGAATTGGGAATCGTGATACGGCCTCTACTTTTTTAGGGTTGGTTTTTATTCCTTCAGATCCAACAACGTATCCTAGGAATTCGACTTCTACTTTTGCGAATTCGCATTTATCCAATTGTATTTTCATATAAGCCTTCTCTAGAGTTTTAAATACTACTTGTACATTATTCAAATGCTCTTCTTCGTCCTTTCCGAATATTATCACATCGTCAATGTAAACGTAACATCTTTTGCCAATGTGTTCTCGAAGGATATCGTCCAGAGCTCTTTGAAATGTCGGCGGAGCGTTCTTAAGTCCAAATGGTAGTCGTAGAAATTCGTATTTCTCGTTATTCACGGAAAATGCTGTTTTCTCTATGTCGCACTCTCGAAGTGGGTATCTGGTGGAATCCACTTTTAAGGTCAATGACAGTAAATAGTTTGTTGTTTCCCAGGTTCGCTAAGACCTCGTTTATCTCCGGTATGGGGTACTTATCGGGAATAGTGACCGAATTAAGTTTTCGATAATCGATCACCATTCGGTACTTCTTCTTACCGGAGGCATCCGTCTTCTTGTCAACAATCCAGAAGGGCGAGCTGTAAGGTGATTTTGATTTTCTAATGATACCATTATCAAGAAGTTCTTCTACCTGTCGTTCGATTTCTTCCTTTAGGGCCATGGGATAAGGGTAAGGTCTGGAATACACCGGTTTGTCGGTAGTAGTCCTAATTTCGCCCTTAACTAGAGTGGTGAATGTTAATTTTTCATCGGGGTCGGAAAACAAATTTGGGCACCTCATGATAATATTGTTTATGTTTCGTTGTTGTTCTACAGAGAGATGTGGTATTTCCAATTTGACATTATTAACCTGCTGGGATATTCGCTGTTGTAGTAAGATAACGATCCCCGGAAAGATAGTTATTGTGCTTCCCTCAGTGTCTATGACAGCTTTTAGTTTCCTCAAGGTGTCGTTGCCTATAATACCATGAAAGGAATTCAGGGGTGGCAGAATAAAGAATTTGATTTTTTCTACGTTTGGTCCGAAGATATCTATAAATGCATGGTGGGTAATCTCTATAGTACCCGCGACTGATTCCACCTTAAATGGTTTATTGGGTATTGGGTTTCTTATTCTAGTGGATTGAATATAGTTTTTATTGGATCCCGTATCGATCAGGAAATCCAATGAGTCCCCGCGCCTTGATGTAAATTTGTAGTAAGGGAGCGAGGACGGAGTTAGTCTAAAAAATTAATCAAGTCGGGATTGGCGTGATTTTGTTCGCTGGTAGTCGAGTTAATTTGTCCTTCGGGAGCTCCGTCCGGTTGTTGCGTTGCCCCGTAATAGTCGTCATAAGAATTTTTGCAATAAATCTGATTTGGATTCGGAGTCGTGGGGTAAGTATTTCCGTCAGATGCCCCAGCGTTCGCGTGGAAGTTGCGTTGCATTTTGTTAGGAGGGCGCGTATGTTGCGATGAGAGTGGGCGCTTCGGCGGTTGAGTATTTTGATTAGGACTGGGTCTATTTTGATAATTAACTTGTCTAGAATGTAGAGAAGGGTCCACGTCCATTGGGACTGGTGGCTTTTGGGGTAGATTGGAACGGTTATTGAATCCCGGATTATATTGTTGTTGAGGGCGTGTGCCGAAGCCAGTGTTAGGTTGGAAATTAAAATTTGGTCGATTATAATAATTCGTTGGACCGTTCTGATTGGGTTGGATTCGGGGTGTCGTGTTGAATGGTCGATTGTTGTAATTGTTCATATGTCTTGGAGGATAATTATACCGCTGCGGGGATGCCGCATAGGTAAGTTCGGGGTAGAAGGGTCGGTGATTTGTTGCAGTCTGTCGTGGAGGTCGCGGTGGTGGTTGATTTAACGATTTATGCACGTTATGTGCGTGGTTCATCCGGAAAGCCATGTTGTCTAGCTTTTGGCATAGATGAAGGGCTTGAGGAAAGGTTGCGGGCTCTCGAATACTAAGAAGTCGAGGTAAATCGCCGTTAAGTCCCCTAATAAATGTATCGAGAGCTTTATCCCGATACGAGTTTGTCATCGTTCTTATGGAATCGTCGCCAATATCCAGGCATGATATCTTATCTAGAATAAGTGAAAGGTGTTGATACACCTTTTGATAAAAGGTCGGAATATCATCGCTACGCTGGGCCAACGTAGTCATTTGGTATTCGAGGGTACCGATATCCCTCTTATCCGAATAATGCATCATGAGGCATTTACGAATTTGGACCCAGTCGAGTGGAGTACTGTAAGACTCCAGAGCGGTGTCGGCATCGCCAACAATTTTATGTCGTATGGTATGAAGGATTGAAAAGTATTTAGGCGTGTCCTTAAATTCTCCATATGCTTTTAAAATTCTATCTACGCTCTTTCGCCAGGAGCTGAATTCTCCCGGTTTACCCGAAAATTCCCGTAGACATTTAACCATGTCGGGAATCCTGTCCAAGTCATTCGTATTCACTGTGCTCAGGGCTACGTTACAATCGTGACCACTAAAATCAGTAACGTTAGGTTGGCTAATTCGGTCGAGCACCTCGCGCACAATTGTTTCAACGAAGGTGGGGTTACTAGTAGCAGGGTTAGAGGCGACAGGATGTGTAGGATTTTCAGGATTAGTCCCTCCGTAATCTAGCCGGAGCTGGTTTAGTTGTTCCACTAACTGCTCTGCTGTACCTGGCATTTTAACTATGTGTTTTATTACCTTTGTTCTTCGATATTATTCAAAAAGAAAGGAAAGTTCCCTCGCATAAACTATTGACTCTTTTAATTAATTAATCCCTAATCTCTTTTAATTAATTAATTCACTGATTTAATACGTTTTTGCACATTTAGTATATGTTATCAACTTCGTAAGGTATTTACCTATTTTTTTCTTCTTATTTAGTAATAAATTCCCTTTGAACCATATGAATTCTTAATTTTCCTTTTTGCCTTTCTAGCAATACGCTTGTTTCAATGATATTATAAGAACCTTCTCAAAATCTTTCAATCAATTCTTTCGACAATACAATTTTTTAATACTCAATAAATCTCAAAGGTTATTCACTTATTTTTCCTTCTCGGAATTTATAATTAAAATTTTCGTTTAAATGCTTTCCAAGTTTCAACGACTTTTTCTCCAATAATTTTCACTTTCTTTTTTCCTTTTACAAATTTCACAGTAAGTTTATTTTTCTTTTACTCTTTATTATTTTTTTTGTTTAGTTTTCTCTAAATTTTTAATATTCACAATATTAGAAGGTTTCACTTTGTTAAGAATATCTTAAAAACTAGTCTTACATAAGAGTCCAGCGCTGCATGTGGGGTTTTCGCCGCTTCGGTGTTCGTCCTTTTCCCTCCTGGTACTTGGGTACCTCGGTCGTACTGCCTATTCCACTTCCCGGTGCCGCTGTAGACGCGTGGCCTTACTTGTTATTTTCAGGCACTTTTAACGTTTTATATATACGTCACTCGCGTGGCCCTTACTTTTTGGTTTTCAGGCACTACTACTTTCGACACTCGCGCTGGTCCTGCTCGGGCGCCAGTTAACTTATTTCACAATTAATTTTCCAAAAAAAATATATTTTCGGGAGCTTAGCTCCTTCATTCATTCAACTTCAACTTAAGACTAACTACAAAATTTGTTATAACTTAAATCTAACTTGCTCTGCTACTCAGCTCTGCCACTGCCTCTGCTGTTGCTTTACCCACTTGACGATTTCCATCACTTGTTGCAGATGGCCTTTTGCTGACGATGCGCTTCTCATCAATTGTTGCATTCACATTTGCTTATTTTCAAGGAGTCATATTTCCGTACGTGACTTACTTTATTTACTTTTCTGTGGAATGTGGTGTCTTCTTGTATTTGTAAGCTTTGAATAAATATCTTTTGAATGTGTGTCGTGCTAACATATATACATACTATATATACCACCGATCTTTATGATTTTTTCAAACAACAATATATGCTATATATGTAAGCACTCGTTGAAATTTGAAACATCTAGCTCTTAAAATAGGGCAGTAATTACGAAAAGTTTCTTATCTGAACAATCCGTTGGGGTTGGGGGGGGTTACATACTATATATAGGACCGATCTCATCAATTTTTTCAGACAACAATATTTGCAATATAGGAAAGTATATGGTGAAGTTTGAAGCTTCAATCTGTTAAATTGAGGAAGATATGACAAAAATCCTCTTTTCTGAAAAATCGGTTGTATGGAGGATATATGCTATAGTGGTCCGATCCGGCCGGTTCCGAAAAATTTCTAATCGGACACCCAAATACACCCGATCACCAAATTTTATCAAGATATCTCAAAAATTGAGGGACTAGTTTGCATACAAACAGACAAACGGACAGACGGGCAGACGGACATGGCTAAATCAACTCAGCTCTTAATCCTGATTATTTCGGTATACTTAACGGTAGGTAGGTACTTTGTGTGAGGATGCAAAGTTTCAGCTTTTTGTGGTCTGAGTGTAAAAAACTATGACTACGAATCACGTATTTCAACAATATATGACGTAGACGTAACTATTTGATGAAATTTGATGAATTTTGAAGCCTGAGAAAAGTTTCTTATTTGAACAATCGATTGTATGAGATATATACTATATATACAACCGATCTCTATGATTTTTTCAGAAAACAATATGTGCTATATACGTAAGCTATTCGGTGAAATTTGAAGCTTCTAGCTGTTAAAATGGGGCTGAAATTGCGAAAAAATATATATATACTATATATATATACTATATATACCACCATATATATACTATATATACCACCGATTAGACAACAATATATGCTATATACGTAAGCATTTGTTGAAATTTGAAGCCTCTAGCTCTTAAAATAGGGCAGTAATTACGAAAAGTTTCTTATCTGAACAATCGGTTGTGGGGGATATATACTATATATACGACCGATCTCATCAATTTTTTCTGGCAACAATATGTGCAATATGCGGAAGTGCATGGTGAAGTTTGAAGCTTCAACCTGTTAAATTGAGGAAGATATGACATAAATACTCTTTTTCTGAAAGATCGGTTGTATGGAGGATATATGCTATAGTGGTCCGATCCGGCCGGTTCCGACAAATGTCTAATCGGACACCCAAATACACCCGCTCACCAAATTTTACCAAGATATCTCAAACATTGAGTGACTAGTTTGCATACAAACAGACAGACGGACATGGCTAAATCAACTCAGCTCTTCATCCTGATTATTTCGGTATACTTAATGGTGGGTCTATCTATTTTCCTTTAAGGACTTACAATTTTCGGTTTCGTGACGAAATTAGTATACCATTTCATTTCATGAAAGGTATAAAAATAGGTAGGTACTTTGTGTGAGGATGCAAAGTTTCAGGTTCTTTGTCGTCTGCGTGTAAAAACTATGACTACGAATCACGTATTTCAACAATATATGACGTAAACGTAACTATTTGATGAATTTTGAAGTTGCGTTACGTGGCTGACTGTTTGGATGGTGAGGAGCGTCGCGCAAGCAGGTATGCTTGCGGGCCCAGGCTAGCTCGTCGTCTTGGGCGGGGTATTGCACCAACGACCTCACCCGCAGCCACATGAACAAAAAGGGTTCATACCTGCATATGTATAGGAAAGGAAGTAGAAAGAGCTGAAAAAGATTGTAAACATACGTGAGGGGCAAGTTGGAAGGGAAAAGCATAATGGGAAGAAAAAGATGAAGGCCTGTCTTGTCAGGTGGAGTCTACCTTCCCTCTGCAGTGCAACTTGCACCGCACCGTGGGCACTGTGCTGACCCCTGTTTACATTACAGTGCCCCAAACCTGACACTGGTCGGTCCTCTGTCACTCGGTCATTTTCCATTACCACTCACCTTCACCTAAACTTTCCGCGCACAAGCGCAACACCAAAAACCAAACTTAAAACTTTAGCCCTGCATTATGAAAAGATCTAAAATTTTCATCCAAACAAAATTGTTATGATTTATTTACAAAGTTTTTGGTTTACAAATTATCAACTAATACCCTGCTACTAGCTCCGCAATTTCCAAAAAAAATTTAAACTCCGAGTTTAATACAAAATACTTTTGACAAGGATTTCAAAAATTTACTCAAAGTAACAATAAAAAATTGCTCAAACTTAATGCTAAATTTTAATACTAATGAACATTAAAGATTCATGAGAGTGCAAGAAGTAGATACTTTCATCCATCAAATAAAATCTACGACATAGAAAAAGTGTCTGAACTCAAATAAAAATTAAAATTTGTGGGGCCGCCCTAATGTAATATTATTAATAGGAGCTAATTCTAAATCCTAAAGATACAAATTCAAACAATATAAAATAAGAGGGCGAACAAAAAAATCAAAGAACCCTAATCCCTGACCTACCGCAACCGCTCAAGTAAACATAAGATCAAATATGTACAAGCAAAAGTAGGGCATCAAAGCGAAAGAATTTATGTGTATATGAAAACAAAAGGTATGTATGTAAGTGCAAATGTACGTTTGTGACGTGTTTCATGCATGTACATATGTTCGTTGCAATCTGTTTTTATTTTTCTGATTTTCTAATTCCTGTTCTATTTTTGCAAGAGCAGGAATCTGTGCTAACACATGTACAAAACCTGAACAGGTGTATTTTGATAAATTTTAATGTTTCACTCGAAACACTCACCAAGTTACTCTTCTTGTCCAACGGCGCCGCTGCAGTTGAGTAGCTGAAACAAAAAAACTCAAACATACATATGTACCTATGACCACACTCAAAATAGCCACCCTCAAACACTCCGCCAAGATCACTCGCTGGTGATCTTTGATAATGACTGCTTTGGTAGTATCAAAGCTGCCCGCGTGATGGTGAAACGCAAAAATTAATAATAAAAATTAAAAATGTGTAATAAAAAAAAATTCTTTGGTGCGGAGGGCACACTATTGTGTATAATCTCGGGGTGGCAAAGAAAAGGTATGTTGGAATTGGTTTCCCCAATAATCCTTAAAGAAAACAGATAAAAAAAGCGAAAATTCAAAAATTGAGAAAACATTTTTTTCTTTTGTTGGTGCAGTGCTACCATAGAAAACATGTGTGAATAAAGAAATGTGTATATGGTAGAAGATAAATGCACCAAAAGATAAAAAAAGAACTGTCAATCCGAGAAAAAAATGACACAAAAAGATAATGTAGAACAAAAAGGAAAGGGATGGAGGCAGGAGTGCCACCACTAATTCCTGAAATATGGAGTTAAACTATAAAAAAAACTATATATCTCCTAACAACAAAATGCTTTGCCCCGGTAACGAAATTACGTGTTGTGGTTGTTGCTGGTGTCTTCTTTAGTGACGTTTTGCCAAAAATCGTCTAGTACCCTTTTTTCTTGTCGTATGTGTTGACGTGGCTGTTGTAGTGGTTGCGTCTCAATGCCGCCGGTGAAAAGTGCTATCGATGTTGCCAATTTTATTGAGTTTTTGCAGTTGTTGTTGTGGTGTGCGCATGCAACGAATTAAATATAATGTATTGTCTGTGGGTGTGTGTGGTACTTGTTGTTGGGCGGTATATCGTCATTTGCGCTACCAAATTAAAATTTTAGTGTAGTGCGTGGCAGTTGTTGTTGGGCGGTATGTCGCCGAAACCAGCGCCCAGTGGGTCTTTTCCAACGGAGATTAAATTGTGTGCTCTGAGGTGAGATGTCAATGAAATTTATTATCGGAATCCTAAGAAAAAAGTTTATCTATGCGCCCGTCCATATACATAATTGCCTATGGATTTCTTGTCTGCATAGTCATATATTCGTCTGCATACATATATTTGTATACAGGGATATATATGTCGATGCAAATTTTATTTGGCTTGCTTGGAAGATAGGCCAGGTTGGAGACCCAGCTCCCGATTCGGTGGTATATTTGTACACCACAAGTCGAAGGTTGAGCTCGCGCACGTATAGTTGCAAAAAACTTGATTACCAGCCGCAAATACGATTCAAAGTAAATATCACTATCAGAATGTTCGTGTTTACGTTCTTAAAATTAAATGCATTTTACATTAACAGTTTTACTTTTACTGCGGAAGTGATTGCGTCACAGAGACTTGGCTAAAACCTGATAATTTAAATTTCGGAGTTATGTTCAAATGACTACGTTGTTTTCGGTGTGACGTCAATCGAGAGCAGGGCGGGTGTCCTGATAGCTTTAGTGTCCAGTATTTCTACTGCAATTGTTGAGCCGTGAGGACGCGCGTGACATGAATCTAGATGAAAAGCTCTTTCTCCCGAATTTTTTCGCATAATTCGGGTTCCACATAACCGCCTCGGTACAGATATGTACGTCTATGATTGCCAAAAGCAGTTATCCACAGCTTTCATTCCTCGTTTGCGTGATAACGATCGCCTGTGGTTCTTGGGGAACTTTAATTTACCATACGTTAGGATTGGGCACGGATGATTCAAAACGTTTTTTGAACCTGTTATACAGCAGATTCAATTGGTTCGCTTATGGGAATTGCCGCTAGTTCCAGATTATAACGTTGTGAACTATAAAAAAAAGTTGTAGATTAGTTTTGGTGATAGTTCAATAGGTACGGTCTCAGTCGAATCCCTGCCTATCCCTGCCTGAAGATCCCTTGCACCCTACACTTGAGTTACACTGGACAATCTATGCCTACGATAATTTCATGGAAGTGTTATGTCGTTCTGGTTCGAGAGTTTTAAAAAGGCTAACTTTGATTTGCTTAACAATGTAGCTTCCCAAGATTGGTTATGACCTTTATGCTGTACTGATGTTGAGGGACTGACACGTCTATTTGGTATAGTTACCTTAGTGACGTTTATTAATCGTTGCGTTCCGGTTCATTTTTGTTAAGGCTAAGAGTAGTAAACACCTTGGTATCTCGAGGCAACTTGCTAACCTGAACATATTAAATCGAGGCTATATAAGCGTGTTTAAAAGATCTGGTCTCTGAAGATTTTTCTAAATATTTAGTTGCCCGTTCAATTTCCAACGCCTGAAATCAAAACTGCTACAAGTCGTATTTAAAATGATGCAAATGAGTTTTTAAAAATCCTAAAAAATTTTAGGGTTGTAATTCAAAGCGCCGATCTTAGGGATTTCCATCATCTTTGTCTTGGGTGGCGAGAATGCTTAGCCTGACCATGTAGTTACGACTTATTCGCAGACTTTTCAAAAAAAAAATTTTTTTTCGTAAAAAAAAAAAAAAAAAAAAAAACCTATTCTTCAAACAGTACCCAAAACCGGTATTATCCGTTCGAGATTAGTAGTTCTAACTGTATCTCAATCCAGTCATTGATAGTGCCACTGTACTCAGAGTTTTTAGCTCTGACAACCGATTTTTTCTCCAGGGCCGATGGGATTCCTGGCTGTAGCTTACGTTTCTGTGCTGGAACTTAACAGAACCGATCGTAAAATGTGCATTTATTCTTGCAATCAGTCATTTCCATCAATTTGGAAACAGCGTTTATCATCCTCTGCAACCAGAAGGGTTAGTAGATCTAATATGAGAATTATAGGGAATTGTAAGCTTCAGGCTCATTCCTAAAAACCTTTGAACAAATTAATTACCTGTCGGTTCAACATTCGTGTACTTCCCTTATTTATCACCCTTCAGCATGGGTTTGTGAGATGTAGGGTCAACCACTCCACAAACCTGACTTGAGTTTACCTCTTTAGTTCGGGATGGTTTTTTTGGCTTGCATAGCAAACTGATGTGATTTCTACTGTTTTAGTCAGCTTTTGATTCAGTGAATCACGAATTTGATTCTGAAGGCTGATTTACTGGGCTTTCCGAAGAGTCTGACTTCATGGCTCTCAAGCTACCACCCACTTTCTAAAGAACCCAAAAGGGGCTTTATAAAAAATATTATTTCCAAAAATCAATTCATGTTACCTCTGGTGTACCTCAGGGCAGTCATTTAGGCCCATTGCTTTTTACTCTTTTTATAAATGATCTGCCACAGATTTGAATCATCACGAGCTTCTGTTGACGATGATGTAAATTTGCTATACAGTGCCTTCGGAGTTAACTCGCCAAATCTACTTCAGGTGATTGGACTCATTTCAACGATGGTGTTTTTTTTTTTTTTTTTTTCTTTGTTTTTTTTTTTTTTTTTTTTTTTTTTTTTTTTTTTTTTTTTTTTTACCATTAATGCATTAGTTCTGTAAATGTTCCCAATGTAAGTTCATGACATTTCATCGCGTGAAGCCTGTCCTGTCGTCTTATGCACTTTATGACAATCTTATGGAGCGTATACTTCGATTAACGAAGTTAGGGGTTCTGTTTGTCTCGAAACTGAGCTTCAACTCACAATTTCTGCATATTACTAATAAAGCCATGGGTACCCCTTGGTTTGTGAAACGCTGGGTCTAAGGAGTTCAAGGATCCCGTATCTGGACCCAAAGTCCTCTACACTTCGCTGGTACGCACAATACTTGAGTATTGCTCGTGGTTTGGTGTCCATTATAAGATTAGCATATAAAGCGTATGAGTCTGTGCAGAAAACCAATTTTTAATTCTTTGCTCTACGGCCTTTAACTGGGACTCAAATCTTCATCTTCGTCTTATAAGAAAGTAGACTTCTTCTACATTATTGCCACCTGGAAATCGTGAATATAACTCGGGGTAATGTCCTGCATAAGCTAATTCTAGGTGAGGTTGACTCCCTCTGAGTCTGCTAAGTCGATTGAGCTTTGCAGTTCCTGCTAGGACGTCCAGACAATACGTGACCTTCCATTTTACCCTGGTGCGTAGACATTTTGACAAAAATGATCCTTAGTGTTTGGTGCTCGTACTATAACGACTTGTATAAATTGCATAGTATCGAATGTTTCGTTTGTGCCTTACGCAATGAGATACTTTTCAGTCTCAACTGATATCTTAAAGTTTATTTGGTTAAATTTGTAATGATAGTTAATTTTTCGTTCTTGTTCAATGTAAAATAAATTGTAAATTT
>JARSSU010016683.1:0-38066 GCA_029619165.1 Eurosta solidaginis
TAAGGGGTACTGGACATATCTCTATAGCTCGATTGCCTAAGCAAGTGGACTTGCATGCACATCCGAAATTCAATCTTTAGTGTTCTCCCACAAACGAATCAATAAATTATGTCTACGCATATGTTAATATACGCAGATAGAAGCGTGCCCAAACACATTGCATATACCTTCATCTGAGATGCTGCCCGAAAGTATGCAAGCTTTAATTGGGAACGTGTCGCTCACAAATAAGCGTGCATATGAGAAGCTCTACAAGTGACATCGCTGTAGTTATAGATTAAGGCATAACTAAGTAAAATTCTGGGACGCCTAGAAGATTGCAACGAGGAAATCACAGAGTAATAAAGCACCAAAGGTAAGGCCGTTCGAGTCAGTTTTTCGATTAAGCACGCTATCTGTCGGGCAATAGTAGAGTTAGTCATTGTGAAGTACTTTACTAACATAGCGCGATTTTTGCATTATTAAATACTTGGTAGTTTATACTATTCGACATTTAGTTGATTCGACTTAGCAAAAGGTTTGCAAATATGAGATTTGCAGTAAATTCTTTACAATAAATGGCCTTATGTTGGGGTGAATTTTTATCTGTACATCATGTTAAAAAAAAATGTATCAAAGTAAATTTTTTCCGGTGCCAAAATAATAATAGGTATACATTTTAAAGGAAAAGTACAAGACTTTTTTTAAAAAATATAAATATAAAATACTAAAATGTTCAAAACTTTAAAAAAAAAAATAAATAGTAATAAAAATATAAAATTTATTGGTGATTTAGTGGAACTTATAATGTTTTAAAAGAAAAATGTATTGAAAGAAATTTTCGGCGTTGCCAAAATAAAATAGGTATCATTTTAAAGGAAAAATATCATGTTTTATTTAAAAATAAAAATCAAAATATGTGTAAAATGACCCTCTTTGAAAAAAATTAAAAGAAAATTTTTTTAAATAAAATTTTTACTAAAATTTTTTTATATTTATATTCGAAAAGAATGGAAAAAATACTTTAAAAACCGTTTAATTCATTTCTTCTTAGAAAGCCAATTACACGACTTATGATTTATAGAAAAAAGGCTTCCACATTGAGAATTCAGACGCTTATATCTCCGTAACCATCCAAAATTAGGAGCAAACTGAAGTGATATTAGCACTACAATATAGCATAGCAATTCAGCAATCAAATCGAAGCGATGAAGCTGTTTAAGTAGAACAGTTGATATACTTTACCCCATATATCAGAAAACATAGTGTCACATAGAACTTAAAACTAATTTTAGCAAATGCAAAAAGTTTATATGATAAATTGTAAAAGTTTTAATAAACAAAGCGACTCTATCGATTTGATCAAAGTAGAGCAACAATATTTACATATGTATGTACATATTAGACACACTAATATAGAGAAAATAGTATATGGAGACCACTTAAATTGTTATCACCTTTTATGCGTCGAAATAAATTTCATATTCTTTTCTTTTGATTCCATCATTTATAATTTTGTTGTCATCATTTATTTATTATGATGAAATTTGTTTTAAGAAAACAAAAATAAAATAACACATAACACTTTGATAGTGTAGTGCAAAGTAAATAAATATCATTATATGCAGACATATATGTATTAGACTGACTCGATTTGCATCATATCTTGTATTTTTGATGTTGAATGCTAAAATCCATCGAATATTTTTAATTTAGCATTCAAGTGGTTAATTTCCTATTTTTGTACATTTTTTGTAAATTGTTCGTGACTTTTGCGAGATATATTGTTTGTAGAGAAAAACTTATACCGCATCGTGTTCAGCGATCTCGACGAAAACATAGCTAGCCTATTATCGGATACATTTTTTTGGCATCTACTATCCCGCCTTCTCTGCAGAAAGCTCTAAATGGAGTGGTCGAAATTCGTAAAAAACGGACACTCGCATCGGGTCAATTTTCGAGATTCGCATCCAAACTCTGGAAATAACTTCGAGACCTATCGAAGGTGTTTAGCATTCAGCACAAAAATATAAAGATATGAGGCAAAATCAGGTCAGTCTATTTGGTGTGTTTTGAATTTTATTTGGTGTTGCTGTGGCTAAGTATGCCTGCCGACTTAAAGGCCTGTCGACTTTTGAGAGCAACCCTAACTTCTTTAAAGTCATATCCCACAAAATATCGGAGTTTTCGAACATACTTGTAGCTTAAGCTAGATACATAGATCAGAATAATATTAGTATGTATTCTCGTTGTGGCAGCTTGTCTCAAAGGAGCTATGGGAGCATATAAGCGCATGGGCATCACCAAATTACCGAGAGTACAGGCAACCGATGAACGAATTACAACCGATTGCTATCATCATCACGATTCATAAACGCTTTACCGGCCAGGGCCTTTTGACAGTTGCATCGCAATATCAATCCGTCAGCATTGTTTCATAATAAGTGACTGCGTCTCAGGTCTTCCAAATACCTTTTAAAAACTGCTTTTATTGCAAACGCTTAAGCTCATCTAAACAAACTGTTAGATTAGATTTATGCTAAATGCATGCAGAGCTGTTAACGAAAAAGGGACTGCTAAAGGATCATTAGGACGTGTTGCAGGTAGAACCTGAAATCCACACTGAATTATAAAAAAATTCCTTTTAACAGTTTCTTCAGTTGTCATAATTCGAAATACAATATTTATGGCAGCGGACCTTTCAGTTACTGGTGCGGACTGGTCTAAGTTCATGAGTGTCGTTCTAACTCTATCCATACGACTCCTTCTCGTATTTCTTTGTAGCCTGAAAAAACTCGTGGTTTTAACATAGTTTTGGTTATTTTATTCACTAAAAACTGCAATGTCCTTTGGTTACTCTCAAAATTAGGTTGGTTTCCCATATTTTTTAATGCTAAAGCTCTAAGTGCCAGTTCGTTAGATTCTATCGATTCCATATATATAATGTACAAGCTTTATACAGACATCAGCATAAAAATCTAATAAATAAATACGATTACCCCGCGGGGATCTAGGCCGGGCTTCTCTTCAAATTAAATTCCGTCGTGCGCCTTTTTATATTCCCTACAAATTGGCGGGACGGGACCTACATGTTTTACGTCGACTCTGAACGGCATCTGCAAGCAGATGAATTTTCACTGAGAAAATTTTCATGACAAAAATAGACTTGGCGTCTTGCCAAATCACTGCCCAGGGGCGACCTCGCTTAGAAAAAATTGTTTCTAGCTGAAAAAAACATTTTTCTTAATTCTGATGTTGCTTTATCCGGGACTTGAACCCAGTAGCTGGAGCAGCGCTACGACCACACCACGGCGGACATCAACATAGTCCAAATAATAAAAAAACACATCGGTTATGCTAATGAAAACTGATGTTCCGGCCAAGGAGTAATCTTTTCGGAACCCGCTTATGGACGCAGAGAACGAGGATGAACTCCAGATGAAAAAGATTGGTCTTACCAATCGGATCCATTTAGCCCAGCAAAGAAGCGATTGGTGCAATTTGTTACACGGCCAAAACTATTTAAGCGGTGATGCGTATGAGAGCTAGACTCTTATAGTTGCCTAGCTACCAGATAAGATATTCATACTTTACCAGTTACGAAAGACAAAACCTGAAGTAATTTCCGGCTTTTCAACGTAGCTTTCTTCTAATAATTCCTACTTTGGAGGATAGTATTATTGCTGGACTCTATACTTTAGTTTGCGACAATAAAAACTGATTGCGGAGATAATTGTGTCTGCCAGCAGTAGAATAAAGATACTGTGGCATTCTTCCATCGCCAGATTGCCTGAGTTAATTAAGCACACTCTGTTCGCCAGCCGCCATTATCGGCCCAATTATCAATTACTGAAGGAAAACAATCGAAGCGGCCTAGTTATTCAGGTGGGTTGCTGTCTAACAAAGAGAAAGGTCTCAAGTTCAAGGACGGGACAACGAACATAAACAATTCTTTAGAGTCAGTCCACGTGATTCAGCGGTAAAATATGTCTGTCATATGACGTGACACAAACCACAGACCTGAAGGTTTCGAGGGTAAACACAATCCTTAACGCGTCATTTATAAGATTTATACCCAGCAACGTACTGCCGAAATCCTAAACTTTTTATAACTATTTTTGCGGCTACAATAAAAACAAACATTAACAGCAAAAAAATTATATCCGCCGTCAGAGTGGCATAAAGGGTGTTTGTATGTCCACAGTTTTGTTGCACAGAAAGATGTGAGTTCTCAGTAACTCGTGAAGTTCGTGATACCTCTCGAAAGGTGAATTTTTAAACAACGAGAGCTCGTCGGTGTTGAAATAACAGGCCATCTCAATCTGAATACCTTGAAAGGTGAATTTTTAAACTAACGAGAGCTCGTCCCGGTGTTGAAACTAAACAGAGCCATCTCAATCACATAGACTGAATGAGTCCGTAGTATTACCAGAAGTTTCATTTATAGACCACACTGAAAACCCTATCAAACACCAGAACCTATGTTATAAAATAAACTTCTTCCTCTTGGCAAATACTAGAAGCTTATAGGAATTAAGCCACTTGCTGCTTCTAGATCTGACAGCTGTATCAGTCCTAATATCTGGAGTCTTAGCCAGGCAAGCGCAGGGCAGAGCACAAAACGTGCTCGATCGTTTCCTCCTCCAACCGCACTGCCTACATCTTCTGTCACTGACCAAGCCTAATTAAAGGCATGTGATGTCAGAAGGCAGTGTCCAGTATATACCACGGTAGTATGACCGTCACGAGTCTATAGTCCTCTCCTTTTAATGATAGAAGCAACTTGTTAGTCTCAGGTTGTAAGACCTACACATGATCTTCGACACTTTACAGTCCCGCGATTGAACCACGCCTTTCCCGCTTGGTCGAACATGTGCACCTCTCGCCTTCTCTTATATCGCCCAATTTAATTGGGACGTCTACGGAGCAAGTTTCAAAGGATGCGCTCCTTTTAGCTAGTTCATCTGCTTTTTCATGCCCATAGATTCCCATATGCCCATGGGACCCCGATAAGATATCGATAAATGTTTTTTAAATTACATATTGATAATTTATTGATAAGTTTTCGATAGCAAACCGATATATTTTTGAAAAAAAAGAATAGCTACTTTAATTTATTTACTAAAAATTTAAAACTTCGTTATCGATAACAAATATGTAATGCTTCGATAACAAATCGATTATTTATCGTCGATAACACACCTATAACAAACCTCCCCCATACCGTGAGCGAAGATGTTGACACACTAAAAGTGAAAAAAAACAGCACACCACAAATTGAAACAGAAGTTCGGCCTATATCTCCTCTAACTTCCAAATTATTACTAATATTACGTACGAGCTAAGAGAACGCAATATCTCAGCCTCTAACAGCTTACACGTAAATCGTTTTCAATAGAACTTACATGGAGGTATAATTCAAACAGTCCTGCATAACAAACAAAACAAATGCCATTTTAAAACCTTTTGGTAAGTTTGTAAGTATTTATGTACTTCGTTATAATAACCGCCTATAGAATGAAGGAAGTATGTAATAAAGTTATATAGTCATCGTCCTTTGACATTTGCTTTACCAAGCAACGATTTTACTAAAAATGAGTCAGCCAGATGTGGCAATGCTTTTGTTCACTGTAAAGTAGCAAAATTTCACATGTCACTATCTAAACGGTAGCACGTGATAATAAGTGCTTCAATTGTTGAACATAAAATACATATGTATGTAAATGTATATGTGTCGCCATGGAGGACCACTTGTCATTTTTTTGAGACTTGACTCTCTTACTATAATGACGACACAGAAAGACTGCTGTCCAAATTCTGTGAAAAGCTAAGGAAACGAAAATGCTTAATCATATTTTAGAACATGTCAAAAAGTAAAAAGATGATATCAGCAATATTAGTAATGCATTAAGCGTTCGACTTTCAGGCACATTTAATAAGCGTACACTTTTCGTTTTTTTCTTTTCGCTTATAAGCATGCATTTGGGTTTACACGAGCAGATTAGAGGACTTAGAATATACCTGCGGCAGGTATGCTTGTCGTAAGAGGCGACTAAAATACTGTGGCAAATATTAGCATCACTATGCTGTTAGTAAATACTCACACCAACAAAAACAGCAAGCATCACGCTTATGTACATGTACACATACAAGGCGACGCAGAATATCTCACATACACATATGTAGTCATCAGATAAGTGCAGAAGCTGTTATTCACACATACACATGCATATAACTAAATTACCAAACAGGAGATACAACAGTTCAAGAATGTGAAACCTTAGGAGAAATATGCGGACGAGGCAACATAGAGTATAAAAGCAGCGCAAGCTGAGGGATGACTATCAGTTTGATTAAAACACGTTATTGAGAAGTACGTGATATTGAAGTGTAATTGTACTACTCCCAAAGAAGTCTAATAAACCATTTTGCAATACTGAATATTGGAGTTATTTATTCGACAGTTCAGCGATACGAACGTTAGCAGAAGGTGCTTAATAATCCGAAACCCCCAGAATTTGTTACAATACCAAATTGACTCCAGGGGTTGTGTAGCGCAATATATAGCTTCTCCCATAGCTTACCTACAATGGCAGAGAGGCCACAATTCTTTAAATGCTGGTCCCGTTTCACCTGCTTACGTTTGTCGCAAGCTGTCTAATGCATTGCTTAACGTTCCTTCTTAGAGAGTCGCCTGGGTTGCGCTGTTTTATAAGGTCACGCTCTTTTGAATAGGTTGCGGGCCTCCGTTGGAAAGGATGGCCGTATTTCCGGGATTCTTCCAGCGAGAATAAAATGAGTTTTTGATTCGGTATCGAATTTATATTGACTATTTTTCGTTGTTATCGAAATAATATCGATTTTTTATCAAAATATTATCGATTTATTTCGGAGTGTTACCGATTTTTTATCGAAGAGTTATCGAGTTGTCGGTTTGTCATCTAAGGGTTCTTCGATATAGAAGGAAACTTTTATAGTGTCAGTTATTTTGGAGAGATTTTCTTATTGCATTTTAATACTTTTAGAAATATACTCCCAATTTATTAGCTCTAATTTTTATACCCACCTGTATTTCTACACAGTGTGTTATAACTTTGATTGGATGACGGTTGGTTGTTGTTGTTGTTGTATTAACGATAAACATACTCCCGAAGGATGTGGGGAGTGTTATTGATGTTGATGTCCCTTGCCGGATATAGATCCGGTATGTTCCGGTAAAAAAGCACCATCAAGGTAGTAGTGCGACCATCTCTGGAACGATTTATATGACCACATTAAACCTTCTAGGCCATCTTGCCCTTCCCACCCCCTAGTTCAATGAAATAGGATTTGCCACGGATAGGTGAGGTTTGACAATTGGGTTGGAGAACCTATATATTGCGCTGGCAACCCTTTGAGAGGGTTGCGCTACACAACCCCTTGAATCAATTTGGTATTTTAGTCGCCTCTTACGACAGGCATACCTACCGCGGGCATATTCTAAGCCCCCTAACCCGCTAGGGGATGACGGTTGGTTGCACAGGTATAAAGGAATCGAGTCAGATATAGACTTCCATGTATAAAAATCATCAGTATGGAAATTAAATTTGACTAAGATATGTTCGTGCGTCCGTCTGTCTGCCCCCTATCACGATGACTGAGAAAATATTAAGGTATCTTCGGTGTACGGGCTTATCTGGACCCATAATAGATTGGTATTGAAAATGAGCGAAATCGGACGACAGTCACGCCCGCTTTTTCGATATCGAAAATTTAGAGAAATGGAAAGAATTAGATAATTCGAACACGAATACATCTAAGCTAATACAATTTCGTACGTGGATTAGTTTTATGACCCAAAACATATATTCCAAAAAAATTTGGAATATGGGCGTGGCACTAAACATATTTAGAAGAAGAAAATTTAGAAGTATACCAAGCCCTAAATCAAAAGCCGCAAAAGATATTACATTGTAATTTCACAGAGACACTATCCTTGCCAAATTATATAGTCTGAGTGAGAGACCACGCCCACTTTTCCTAAAGGTCTTATCTTTACAAAGTAGAGGTTTACACCGGTCACCTAATCGGCGGCGGCGGCGTAGGCTCTATTATATACCGGCGGCGGCGGCGTGATCGGCGCGCCGACAAAGCGATCGGCTTAAACCTCTGAATTGAATGGCTGGAATTTAGAGTATCACATTGTCCACAACTAATGAATATGGAAACATACTGCTGACGTCAATGGTATATTTGACGATCTGGAACAATATCATTAACTTAAGGATGAGTATCTGGAAGGCTTGTAATGCGAAAATTTAAAAAAATACTATTTGGAAAGGTTTTGTTTATATATATTTAAGAAGTTTCGTCCATTTCGGAAAGATCCGCGGTTTTTCCTCAAAATCTCGAGGATCGTTTAAAAAATTTCGGGAGTAGCTCCTTCGGAGTGAGAGGGAAATGCTTAAAATGGTCACACTTTTGTAGCGTAGTTTCACCGAAGGAGATATTCTGGGCTAACTCTAATACCCGTCGTCGGTACGATTTCTTTAAATCATTTGTGGCTCTGTGTGGGTTATGACTGTCGTGGCACAGTTTTAACGATTAGCATCAATGCTGGCTTATTGTTGATCGCGCCAAATGGCGCCTTTAGTTTTTTCGGCTGTTTCTAAGAGCTACAATTCCCGACGTGCGAACAGTAGCAATCCCGACCACCAGTCGCTACCACGCATCCTGGCCCTTATACCATATGCCAGCACAGAAGCTATAGGACTGCGACTTCGAACTCATACCTTCGTCGACGTTACTTCCTAGAGGCTCTAGGTGTAGATACGAAGACTTTTTGACGGATGTTTTTGTCGCACTATGCTTCCGACCCACACCAAGAAAACACCTTGAAACGTTCGGGAGTAACTATTCGGCCAAGGATGCCGCCCTCGAAATCATGAGCAATCTAAGTGCGTTCTCATGGGTGAAATCGTATAATCCTTGGCGCATCTGCATAATTTAAACTTTATAAGGACCGTGGATAAAAGTTGTAGACAAACTTTGCAGACGTTTGTGTTCGATAGATTGACTTCAGTAGTCTTCCTTTTCGGCCTTATGATATAAGAGATCATTACGGATGACCAACTTCATTTTTAACACTAGTTCGACTATCCCCTGCGTTAGGGTAGTAGAGCACCCGGTCAACTGTTCGACTGTCTTCAGAAAGATTTTGCTTCACCACTTTGAGTGTTCTTGCGAAGGACAAACCCTAATCTGGTTAAAAAATGTGCTTACGTATTCACATTTGTACAGGAGCCGTCACGTATAGGTCATATTTAAACATGGTTGATAGGCTTTTATCCAATGTGATTCACTCCAAGGGACTAGTTTGGGGCTAGGGCCGGCAACTTTAGGAAATGCTAAACCGGTAGACTTGGGTGAGGAATGGTGAAGTGTGAAAATCAAAATTAAGATTTCAGACGCTATTTTAAAGTTAAGCAAATAACTGATTTTCAAACCCTTCTCATACGTGTGGAAGATATATGCAACTTAAGTATAAGCTGAGAATCATTTCAAAGGAGAATTTAAAACACTGGAGCATACTAAAGAATTTTGCATCACTGATTTCGCTTATTCTTTCAGCCAATCGGATATAAAATTCGGCACCTTTTCGGGTAACTTGCTTTTTACAACTTTAAGACAATTTGAAAACATGTTCGACTTGGGACATTTTATTTAAATTCATTGTTCTTTAATAATTTTTTGAAAAAAATTATGCGAAGTGAGCATTTAAATGTATTATATAACTTTTCTTTAAGTGCTTTCATTTAATAACTTGGTGAATTCAGTGATGCGAAATCCATGTTAAGCTGGCATTGAAAGCGCCTGTTTTCTCAAATCACTTTTGAACGGTTAGAAAGTGTTAAATTTCGCAATTGAATTTTTATAACTAGCAGTGATGCGCATCCCTTGATACCCCTTTCGACCATATCGGACCAATTTTGGAGATGAACAATAAATGGCCCAGACAGCCTTAAATAATGTAACGGATTTACTTGAATTTCCCTTATTTGCAAACTTCTACTAATTTCGCATCACTAAACTGTTGAATAACTAACTCCAATATTGAATAATGGAAAAATGGCCTTTATTAAAGTACTTCATAATAACACTTTATACTTTGCAACTAGCTTGCTTAATAACCAAACTTAAATGAAACTCTACTATTGCGACAGATTGCGTGCTTAATCAAAAACTTATTCCACCGCTGGTGCTTTTATACTCTGTGATTTCCTCGTGGCATCTTCTAGGCGCTTCCAGAATTTACTTAGTTACCGCCATATAATTATAACTACAAATGCACGTATATAGCTTCTCATATGCGTGTATTTGGGAGCGACACTTCAACAATTACAATGGCATACTTTTGGGTGCATCTCAGATAAGATATCTGCATGTGTTTGTGCATCTCTTCTCTGCTGCGTGTACTACATATGTGTAGACATAAAGCGGGAGTCATTGGTGCCGTATGTCGTATCGCTGTAGTCGTATCCCTAACGTAATCAGCTGTTTATCGTTACGACGGTAAACCAAAAACCAATTGGTTGGCTACGATACGGTTACGACCTTGGCGGCACCAATAATCGATTGCATTGATTCCATAAGGTTGGTCGAATCAGCTGTTATAAGGTTATCCGATACGGTTACCGATAAAGCACCAATGTCTGCAGCTTAATGCTTTATTCGTTTATGTAGATACAAGTGACTGTCTGCTTTATTGTTTGTTGTGACCTCATTTACTTAGCATCAGACTTGGGATGTGAGTATCACTCATATTCGTCACAATAAGTAGAAAATATAGTAGCGCGCCGAACGCCGCCGCCGCCGCCGCCGCGCCGATATTTTTGACATTCGGCGGCGGCGTGCCGAAAAACGACGCAAATCGGCGACGGCGGCGGCGTATATCTCTATTACAAAGTTTGCAATAACTCTATGATATTTAACTACATTTAACTGCTATTCTACCTCAGTAGTGGTATGGTTGAGCTAGAACGAAACTTAAAGAGATTTTGAAAATGTGCGAACAAGCGAGATTATTGCGCAGCTTATAACAATATTAACAACAACAACAGCGTTTTGAAGTGCACAGTTGGGTATGTAATGTTCGTTTTCACCCGAACTTAGACTTTCTTACTTTGTCTATACAAAAATTTATTATGTGTTACACTGCTTATGTATTTAGCAAATAATTATATAACTTGATTATGCACAAAATTATCTGCTGCCTTGCAACATTAATAGCTAATAAATTTCTCACGAATATTTAGAAATTTTATTCCATAAAAGCACAAATATATCAATCTTGATTAAAAATTTACACCCATTTGCCATCGGCCGCATTAGCGGCTATAATGTATTTAAACTTTTCCATACAAGCAATTTCATTATGAATTTAATTAATTCAATTTAATGAATTGCACATTTCACTTTACATCCATAAAGTGTTGTAAGTTCAACTAAAATACGCCGTAAAATATTTATTTATGGCCATTCTCGGCGCTGGAATTGGGGCAACACCTGCTGCCATTACACGCTTTTGATTGTTTCAATGCGCCAAGAGTAATTTTTTATTTATTTTGTTGGAATAACTATTGTTAAATCTAATTAATGTGAAATTGATTAAAATTTTGTTTTCAGTTACTTGTATTATTTAAAAGACCAAATGTGCATTTATTTAGCCATTCGGTGCCAAAATAGCGGTATTGAATTTAGTCAATAAACTAAAAAAGGGGAAAATATTCATTAAAGCCACAAAAAAGTTACAAGCAAGCAAAAAATACTATTTTATATCAATAAGTTTTGATCTTTTCCAACTTTGTTAGAGTAAGTATTTTCAAGGTAAGGTTAGGTGGTGGTTAGGGGTAGGGGAAGCTCACTAGGACAGCATGAAAGTCCGTGGTGATACCACATATTGAGATGTACCGCATTGATTTCCATTGTACAGTGTCCTGTCAAAACCCCACTGATAGATGAGCCTTATCATCCACTTCCGGCCAGAAGTATTTTGCTATCAGCAAGAGATGGTGTCCGCCAACGCTTGCTAGCTGACTCGAGGCCCATCTATGTAGGAGCAAACCATGTGGCCAGCGAAATCCGAAATCCCTGCATCATCTTCATTATCAGAGTTGGAGGGATACAATTATATTATAATCAAGATGATGACAAATGCCTGCAATAGATTCTGTCAGGTGCAGTAGAAAGTAAAAATAGTTAAAACAAGTAGGACGGACTGTCTTCGCTATGCCGAAACTTCATACCTTTCATGAATGGGGCTGAACAATAATCATCCCTTTCGTATCTCCGAATAATCGATATATAAGATAAGAATATCTAGTGAACAGATCTACATACCTAAACGATTTTTAAGATAATATAAAATAAACTAGGTAGGTATTTGTGTGAGGATGCAAGCTTCACGTTCTATTACGTAGAGCATGTGGTGACTATGAAGCGATAGATGTTAAAATGAGAAAGTGAATCGTACATATATATATATATGAGCTGATATTAATATACGTAAAAGTACACTGCATATGAGTATATAATATTATACCACCGTCTCTATGATATTTTCAGACAACAAATAAATTTGAAGCTTCTAGCTCTTAAAACGGGGCAGAATTGCGCAAAGTTCTTATCTGAACAATCGTTGTATGAGATATATACTATGTATCAACCGATCTCTCATGATTTTCCAGACTTCAATACATGCTAATACAGTAAGCATTTGGTGAATTTGAAGCTTCTAGCTGTTATGGGGCAAAATTGCGAAAATATATATATATATATATTATACTATATACCACCATATATACTATATATACACCGCTCTGTATGAGTTTTTCAGACAACAATATATGCTATATACGTAAGCATTCGTTGAAATTTGAAGCTCTAGCTCTTAAAATAGGCAGTAATTACGAAAAGTTTCTTATCTGAACAATCGGTTGTGGGGATATATACTATATATACGCCGATCTCATAATTTTTTCAGCAAAATATGTTCAATATACGAAAGTATATGTGAAGTTTGAAGCTTCAATCTGTTAAATTGAGTAAGATATTACAAAAATCCTCTTTTTCTGAAAAATCGGTTGTAGTGTGAGGATATATGCTATAGTGTCCGATCCGGCCGTTCCGACAAATGTCCTAATCGGACACCCAAGACACCTGCTCACCAAATATCAAGATATCTCAAAATTGCGGGACTAGTTTGCATACAAACAGACAGACGGACAGACGACAGACGGACAGACGACAGACTGACAGACAGACAGACAGACAGACGGACATGGCTAAATGCAACTCAGCTCTTCATCGTGATTATTGCGGTATACGTGGTGTGAACTATCTATGTCGATTTTGGTAGCATCAAGGAAGTCTAGTCTCCTCCACCTACCTCTCCAACTAAGTGGTGATCTACCCTTGCGCGAGTTATTATTATTATTACGTATAGAAACCTCTAAAAACCTTTGAACAACCGAGCATGTATCATACTCTATGAGACAGTTCACGTTTTCGGTCTCAAGTTAAGGATAAGTTAGTTTTTTGTTTTTGGTTTACACCGAAAAATTGGCGCTTAGACTCCTGAGTGATTTTTGCCGTTTCGTACAAGTCTAGTCGGCTTTCTTTTGGCGAGAACTCACGCCAGTAGGGCAGTCATCGAGGGAGCCAGTCTTCCTTCAGCTCGTCGGTAGAGTTCGTGACTTTTCTTTTTGTCAACATATTACCCTACTTTGGGTCGTGGCGGCATTGACAGCGGCTGGAATGAGCGGGTCTCTTCGTGCAATACCTTCACTGACACTAACACATGCTGAATCTGCGTCCGTTCGACATCGTTGAAAATGGCCGCAGATTACAGCGGGATACAAGCTTGCGAGCTATGGCTACTGCTCCAGCGTCGGCTTCCGCTCTTGCGTCCACTTTCACTACTCATGATTCCTCGAGGTAGAATGGATTGTAGAATTATATGGGACGGTGTGTCTGGTGAGCCTGTCCACGGATTGCTCTAGGCTGCACGGAAGGTGTTTGAGGCAAAATATTCTGCCGTGAGTTTGGTGTACGCGCACTGGAATTTAAGCGGCCCGGCAGTCCGTCTCTCCATGGTGGAATCGCGGCTATGAAGGATACGTAGATGTGATGGTATTTCTCATAGTCCTAGACGCGTCAGATGCCGAGTTTCTGGCATCGTGAGGTCAAGAGCTGCGAGAGCTGTTTGTCCTCACGGTGCCATCTTACTTCTTATTGAAATCATTTGTAGTTACAAAGCGAAAAGTTATCCCTGGACGGATTGGCCACTCTGATATTTTGGCCCACGCAGACACTGGCGAACTGACTTGTCTGCAGTGAAGACTTTGCGGTCTTCCGTTACCCCTTGTGCTCGCATTCGCACAGTGCCTCGACCAGCTGTGCTAACCATCCTTCTGCACGCGTGCGATATCGTTCCGACTGATTGTTGATTTAAAGCGCTCGGCGGAGCCGCTATATGCTTACAATGATCTCATCTATCTATAATTATGGGTGTTGACTTGGCATGGTGATCTGGATGGCTTATAGGATGACCACATCCTCGCAATGCTATGCAGTTGGGTTGTTCCAATTCTCCCCCTGAAATTTTCATAATCGATTGGTGCTATTTCGAAGCTTTATCGTTTCACGCAGCGTTGGCTGAATACGGGAAGCGAGTCTTACTCTTAGAGTAAGTGGTACACAACGGACTAACATAAAATCAAAGCTGTCTGTTCCTACTGAACAGTTGCCATAAAATCTAACTTATTAACCTTACCAAAACTAACCTAACCTACCAAAACCAACAAATGGGATATGTAATGCTAGTCTTACCATTAGAATATATGTAGCAGAACGGACCAACATAAAAATGTCAAAGCAAATGCTCCTTTATTGAACAGCTGCTACCCACCTTATCTAATCTAAGATTACCTAAGCTAACCTACCTAGCCGAAAGCAACTAATGGGAAATGTTACGTTCTACAAAAGGATACCTCAACGCTAAATTAATGGATAGTTCCTTGAGGTTCTCTTCCAACTTGCGTCGTGCTCTTTTAAATGTTTTTTACGAATTGGTGGGACGGGACCTGCTGGTGTTACGACGATTCCGAGCGACAGCAACATGGCATATATTTCCGTTAAGAAGAATTAACCTATAGTCACACTAACTACTGTGGAAGAGTGACCTGGGTCAGAAAATTTTGCTTTCAGTATTTCATTTGTTTTTCTGGGACTTGCTCCCTGGACCTTCGTCATGGTAGGCAAGATGCTATCGCCATATAATTCACTTAAGTATTCCCCGTGGCCGATTCTCGGCGTAGAGACAGCAATAGCAAAAACCATTAAAATTCCGTACAACAAATAAGAAAGAAAATGTGCCATGAATAATTTTATATAGAGCCAAAATATTTCTTACACTTCATTTCGCTATGATGTAATTTTGTGGTTGATTTGTGAAGTGTATGCAAGCCGCAGCATCATCAACGCCATAACGTAAAAATACCAACAAATTAAATTTGCAGCTTAACACAAACAAAAACTTAGCAAGGCAACGGTAATATAATGGTATGATGCACTCTCTCGACTTTTCCTATTGCAGAATATCAATAGTGACGTTAGTACTTTCATGTAAACCCATTGGCAAACTCATTATTTTATCGGTCGGTGCTAATGTGCTGCTGATTTAAGTGAAAGTTAATATGTACACACATACATACATACATCCAAAGCTTGTTTGGTTGTTTGACTGCTTGACAGTTTTGACTTGCATTGACTTACCTTGTCCTTATTGCCTTCGATTATTTTCGGCTCATTACAATTTCACATTGACCTAATTTTGTACCTTTGGCAGAGTTGCTTTAAAGCAAAACATTCTATATGAGTGAATAAAAAAGAACACCGAACACAGCGATGATAGTTGTGATAATAGCCGACATACTTAGTTGACTTTGAATATCTTTTGCTAATGCTGATTGCTTGATTAAGGGAGTAGCGATGAAAGTTCATGAATGCGCTTTAAATTTTTTCTGAATACTTCACAGATGTCGTAGTGGCACATTGGTGTTAACAAACTGTAGCTGGCAGTTGTATGAGTTTACAAAACACACGAATATTTTATTTCTGTGACAATATTTTAACGGTTGATTGACTAACCATTTCACCTCTTTGATAAACACACTTAAGCGAGTCTGTAAAACTTTCTCGACGCATATTTACCAGGCTGACAACCGGTTCGAACCGAACCGATTCTGAACCGACCACCGGCTATTTTGGGCTTTGAACCGAACCACGAACCGAACCGTTTTTTTTTTTACTCCAAAAACCGAACCGAAAACCACCAAACAATGTTCGGTTCGGTGCAAAATAAAGTTTCAACAAAAATCACTTAACTTATTTAATTCACTACTTTGGTTGAAAATATAACTCTAAGATAAATTGCACACATTTTTTCTCGATGGCAACGCCGTGAGTTGTCACTTTTGATAGTAGTATCGTCTACTTGGTCAAAAGCTTATGAAAAAATAACAATTTCATAATGAGTTCAAACCCCGTGCATAACACTTTGTATATGAAAGAGCTTTTTCATTAATCATTTATACATTTTTTCATTATATCATAGTCTGGACTATAACTAAAACCACATACATATGTATAATTATAAAATTTTTTAGTTAATTAATAAAATTTCTATCAATTTTCTAAAATTTTTATTAGCAGGTTTTTGGAAAATTTCTGAATGTGCAGTCTTGAAGCTCATTCAATTGTAGTGTAATAGTGTGCAAGTTTCAAGTAGATGAGAATTACCGTTGATTTTTTTTCATTTTTTTTCCCCGAGTGTTGCCCACATCTTCCTATAAAACAAAATTTTGTTCATGCGGTGTATGGAAAAAATGCGGACACCCTCTGAAACTTGGCACATTTACGTACAGTACAGTTAGATGAGCTACAAAACTGCACACTCAGAAAATGTTTCTAAAGTTTTAATAAGTCTGGAAAACTGATGAAATTTCATTAATTGTTGGTGAGTTTGTGTAAGCTTTGAAATGTATATATTATATAGTTTGTGTTATAGTTAGAACAATATTTTAAATTGGAATTATTAAAAACTAATAAATAAACTAATTTGCGAACAATACCGTTTTAAGGAGACCATATTATTTTTTCACATAACCGTATATAAAAATTTATAAGCTTAATGCCTAAGAAAAGCAAAGAAACATTTAAGTTTCCATGGTATCTTTTAGTTTGTGTAGTCATCATCGCAGCTAAATTTAGTGAGTCTGTTTTATACGTCTGTATATTTGAAAGCAGCTACCCGAATTGTTTGTTCGTCTCTTAAAAATACGACTACTTTCTTATGTAGCAGAATATAGCGTTGTAAATACGTCCCTATAGGTACGTCATGCATTCTTTACCATTTTCGTTCCTTACATTTTATAATAATCAACAAACCGTTTTGATAAGTTTTATAAATAAATACATACATTGATTTGATCTCAATAACTGTATTTTATTTGTATGCTTAATAGGTACATATCGATGGTTGGGTGCACACGATCCCAAGTGACGAATTTCAAATTTTTGTTACTATAAAACTTAGTATTAAACGTTGAACCATTTGAACGAACCCGTTCGGCGGTTCAGAGGTAGCCGCGAACAGGTTCACGAACCGGTTCAGTTTTTGCCTGTGTGTGTGGTTCGAACCACTGAAACGAACCGCTTCGATTTCGAGGCGGTTTTCAGCCCTGATATTTACACGATTTAACATAATATCACTCATACGCCATGGCTCGCGCTTAAAATATTTTAACATCACTAAATAAATGCACAACAACAAGAAGTAGGAAGCTAAGTTCGGGTGTAATCGAACATTACATACTCAGCTGAGAGCTTGGAGGACAAATACGAAAGGAAAATCACCATGTAGTAAAAGCGACCCTAGGGGTTAATATCGGTGATGTGTTTGTATGACATGTGTATCGAAATGGAGAGGTATTAATGAGTATTTTAATAAGGGAGTGGGCCTTAGTGTCTATAGGTTGTCGCCATTTCGGATATCGCATAAAGGTGGACAGGGGGACTCTAGATTGTGTTGTTACGATACGGTATCAAATGTGAAATGTCTCTGAGTATTTTAAAAGGGAGTGGGCCTAGTCTATAGGTGACCGCCTTTGCAAGATTATAGCTATAAAAGTGAGGCAGTGGCTCTGAAGTGTTGTAGATAGATTTGGTACAAATTAAAGGTATAATGAGGGTTTAAAAGCGAGTGGTGGTCGTTTAGAGGAAGGGCGTTTTCGAGATATCGAACCAACAAATGTGGACCAGTGTGGCGCAGAAACACAACCATCTGTCAGGTACGCTAATTATTTATATATGTATGACCACGAATCAGTATCTGTGCCATGAGTCCAAGGGCGTTTGATTTCGGCCTGCAGAACTTTCACTTTTACTGCTACTTATATTGGGCATTTAACGTGTCATTCTACCATTTACAAGTCTAAAGTATATTGCGTCAATAAATACCATCGATACAATGTTTCATCCTTTTTCATTCTGTATAGACATTATGGCATTTCTGTATCTTTTTCGTAATTTTCGATATCGAAAAGCGTGGCATTGTCGTGTCGGCCATTTTTGTGCCAAGCATAAGTGAGGTTCATGATAGTACGTGACTGAGTTTGATAAAGATATATCAACATCGATTTTTGCTCAAGTTATCTGGGTTAAGGCCGAGCGGAAGGACGACGTCGACTGTGTATAAAAACTGGCGTGCTTCAACGCGATTTCGCCCTCTTTTCACAGAAAATCAGTTCATTCGTCGTAGATATCTATGCCCTAGACCAAATTTGCAAAAGGACTCGTTAATTTTGTCGACTTCTGGCTATTAAAGGATTCTAGCACATAAATAGAAAAGAAGGGCGGAGCACGCCTATTTTACAAATTTCTTTCTGTAGTTTTGTTGCACTATATCTAGTTACTGGAGTTGAATGTTGTACATAATTTACTTATATACTGTAAATTGATAGTCTGTTTTATGTTATTCTGACTTATATAAACGTACATATTACAGTTTTTGTTATATTTGGTTAAAAATTCTTTTTTAAAGTGGGGCGTCTCGTCATCCGAGTTGCTAATTTTTATTTAGCACATACATATAGAGTAATAGTAGTAACGTCTCCTCCACAAATTTGCATCATGACATCTTCAACGACTGCCAAATTACGGCTTGCTTAAACTTTCAATTACTCTCTTTCAAGAGTTGGGCGGTGCCACGCCTCATTGTCCAATGATTCTTACTAGTTTCTACTCTACGTCATAAGTGTCAACCCACTACTAGTGTTCAGCGCTTTATCCGTCTTATGGCAATGATTATCGCACTTTGTCGGGAGTTTTTCAGAAATTTCCATGATCGAAAAAGTGGGCGTGGTATAGTCCGGTTCCGTTTCATTTTAATGGCGATCTGCAGATGAGTGCCCAGCAACCTACATCAACTTTCATCAGATACCTCAAAACTGCTACTCGAGTTATCTGTGTTTTTTCTGACGGACGAGACGGACGCGCGCACTGAGCTAAATTAAATTTCTTTTCGCCCAGATCATTTTGATATATATATATGCGTTAGGATTACCACCATGCCAAATAAGTTAATATACACTGTGAGCTTTGCTCAGCTGGGTATAAAAACATTAAAGCAAGCTACATAAACACATTAATCATCATTTACACACATTACTCACGCACACACATGTAGTCATCAGCAAAAGTAGTTACTCACCCATACACACGTATATGGCTATAAGAGAAAACATAAACTACAAATAGGTATACATTACATTGCTAATACCAAGCACGATACAATTGTTCTGAATACAGTTTTCGCGAAATGACTAGACCTTAGGAAAATGATGAAAGGAGAAAACGAGAGTATAAAAGCACGCAAGCTGAGAAATCAGCAATCAGTTGGATTTAAACACGCAATTAGTTGTGAAGTATCAGTGTTATTGTGAAGTACTCTCAAAGTAGTCTAAATAAAAACCATTTTGCATTACTGAAGTATTGGAGTTATTTATTCGGACAATTTAGCGTATCGAAAGTGCGCAAAGGTTCAAATAAGCGGTAATTTCCCATGATTCGTACACAATATCTTAATCAGCTAGATAAACAGTCACTAGACAGTATTATAAATGTTCGGTTGGAAAAATACGTTGTAAATAGTCCACATTACCACCTAAAGCATATCCTGAGTGATCGCTGGTAGTCACTCGTTGGCACGACAAGTTGCGTTCTTTCTTGTGCACGAGCCTACTAAACGGATTCATTATCTGGCCACCCTCTGTAGAGCCGAAAAAGTTGAAATACCTTGTAATCGGCCTTTTTCGACCAACGGCAATCCGGTGATGTTTCTATCCTTATATCACACAGGTCATATCTTTATCCTATATCTAAACTCTACGTTTTCTCATTGTGGTTGTACAGTTAGGCATCTTCTGTAAGTCTAACTCAAGTAGATTATTTTAAGGAAAATCTCACTTCGGGGACTCCAGCGTCTGTGATTTGATCCCCACTCTACCAAAGACAACGAATTTGCGTACAGAACCCGTAATATAGATGGGTTCGATCGTGAATGAGGACAAAACGAAGTACCTGCTGTCATCGGCGCTTTGGCAACCACGCCACTGTTGACAGCTATTATTTCGAAAAAGGAACTTGTTTATTTTCGAACAAGCATTAGCACACAATCAACATCTGCTCTGAATCCAGCGAAGAGTCAGTCTTGCCAATCAATGCTACTATGACTAGGCAGGCAATTGAAAAGAAGGTCCTCTCTCGGCAAACCAAAATCATGCTCTACAAGTCCTTTACCGTATCCGTCCTACTAAAGCATGCAAAAGCATGGACCATGCCAACATCAGATGAAGCAAATCTGGAGTATTCAATATTTACGAATCTCTACGGTTGACGATGGCGAATATCGAGCAGATTAATGATGAGCTCTACAAGCTTTACACACACATCAACATAGTTTATCGATCTAGAACAAGCGGCTATGCTTTAATTGTAGTGTTAATAGGATTTTTAGAATCCGAAAAAAGTTTATAATTTATATGCGGAAAAAATTTAAAATGCATTATTTCGTAAATCGATAACTTTTGGATAACTAATCGATAACTTTTCAATAAAACATGGATAACTTCTTATAAATTATTGATAATATTGATGATAAGTCGATAAAATACTGATAACTTGTAGACAAAAATCGATAAGTCATCGATAACTTATGTTTCTTATGCCTAAGAAATGGATAATAACTCATCATAATCAAATCCATAACTCATAGATAGCTAACCCATTAACGCTTCGATAACCATTGGTGGCTCACCGTTTTCACCTCTAATCATTCCTCTTCCATTCTTTTTATTTTTTACTTTCCTTCCCTTTCCCTCCTTTCCTTTAATTTCCTTTTTTCATTTGCTTCCTTTCTTTTGGTTTCTTTTCCTCGAAACTCTACTGACGGCCTTAAAGCTAACAAAGTGTGACCCTCTCCGTGTTGCTGGCGTCGTCGTTAAAACCTTTAGCCATAGTTATTCGAAATCCACAGCATTTGTACTTGTTTTTAAATTCAAGAATAGAAGCCTATTTTAACGGTTTTATTTGCTTGACTTGACAGCGCTGGCTCGGCGCACGAATTTTGTAATTGAAATTTAAGTAACTTACCGATAAGTTACAAGCTTGAACTTGGAATATAGTTCAAATCCCGATAACAATGCAATAATAAAAAAAAAAATCGATAGGTGGCGCATGGATCGAAATATTTCAAAAAATAGTATTTGTGGTCCGATTTGGTTCATATTTGGAACACATAATACATACAAGAATAAAGCGCCTATGAAAAAAATCGCCGATAGGTGGCCAAAGGATGAGATATAAAAAAAAATATCGTATTTGGGTCCTGATTTGGCTCATATTTGGAACGACGTAATACATACCTGATATGGAAAGGCGGCCGTATGCTTGTCGCTTTGGGCCTAGATTTGGAACAAATATTTCCATATAGTCCGGTAGGAGTGACATCAAAATATTTCGGAGTTCGATTGGGGACATGCATCCGTGGCGCTAGCTCGAGTCAAGTCGTTTGAGGATTATGTTGAGCTTACATTGTAACAAATTGTCAGGAAGAGTCCGTGAGCTACTAACTGAACTAAATGGAATGAGAATAGTGAAAAAATAAAGACTAAAAACTTGAAAATAAAATCATTATAAAGAAAAAATGTTTAAGTTAAACGGTTTTATGAAAACAATACTTACATGAAGTAATAATAATACTAAAGCTAGAAAATAATTAGGTAGTGAATCCTCAGCGTAGCTAGTCATCACACTCCTCATCATCTAGGCGTTGTCTTCGATCAGACAATTATCATAAATGCGTTGGAGCGCGTGGATATCATGAACAATTTCTATTGTACGATAGTCGTATATAAGACCAACTGGACCTCAATCAGAGTTTCTCTGCTACGGCTCACATTTTTAGAAATTTCACGCGCCCAAACCGCACGCTTCTTCATTTATATTGCTCTGATCAACGCGCCCCTCCTTCCCATAGCGTTGATGAGTGTAGTGTGATGAGATTAGTACCTAGCGACCTACCACCTCAATTATTCTTCTCACGCTTTTTTATAGTATTATTGATTACTTCCATGTAAGTATTGTTTTCAATCAAAAACCGTTTAACTTAAACATTGTAAGTATTTTATTGTGTTATATTCAGCCAAAACCTCATAAGAACTTCTATTAACCGTTATACCAGAGTTTGGATCGTAGGATTAGATATCCACTAATTTTTCTAAATACCACGCCATTTGCTTGCTCATCTGACATTTAACTGACTCATGTCTACGCATTCACTCATGATTCATGCATACGCACTTTATCCGCAGAGCAAAAGATAATGCATATCTAGACGAAAAATAATTAAACGTTCAAACGATTTCTCTTGTCCAACATAAACTAACTTACAGTGCAATAAAAAGTAAGACTCATCGCAAAAACTCGGTGCTACGCTATCATAAATGCCCCATAAAAATAACGATTCACTCATAAATGTAAAGCACCGAAATTACTATTATGAACTTATCCGAGGATGTTATGCGTTATAAACTCAAATAAAATAAAAATAAATATAAGGCGCTCTAACCTTCGAAGTGATTTTAGGCCGCGCTTCTCTTCCTAATTTGCGTCGCGCCTGCTTTTAGTTTTTCTACAAATTGACATGATAGGACCTACTTGTTTTATGCCGACTCCGAAATATATCTGCAAGGCAGATAAGTTTTCACTGAGAGCTTTTCATGGCAGAAGTACACTCGGAGTGCCCCTGCCAAACACTGCCGAGGTGTGACCCCGTTAGAAAAATTTTCTTTTAATTGAACAACTTTTTTTATGTTGCTTTGGCCGGGGCGTGACCCAGGATATTCGGGTGTGCGTATGCGAAGCACGTATTACCATCACAGCACGGCGGCCGCCATAAACTCAAAACTTAATTAAATTCAATGGAAAAACAAAAGTATCCCTCAAAAAACGCTCCAGAACAAGTAATGTGGAAAAAACGTGTTAAGTGCACTTGCTGTAATTTTTATTTTATTTATTGTTTATATTTAGGTTTGTGATTGCTATTTCAATTGCCAAAAAGTTAGTGTTGTCAAATGAGGACTATTGGCCTGAGAAGTACGCAGAGTTCTATAAATCGATCTGCAGTAAATAAAGATAGTATATAAATCTCTTACTTGAAAGAGCACCCTTTACACCATGGTTTTTTCGTCCTCTTATGTAAAAGTGACCGTGAAAACACTCGGAAATTAATATTTAAAAAGAAGTAAACAAAAAAGATAGGTTGGGAAGTTATTGTGTAAATGGGCTCAAATCAAACCAAGCTTTATTTACAGTTTCTATAATATTTTCATTTCTGTTTTGAACAAATTTTTGTGATGCCGAATTAACTTTTTGTATGAAATAAATAAACTGTAAGCATTCTATAATATACTCTTTATTTAAAAACAAACCAATACAAATTTTTTTTGCGATAGTAACATTTTAAATCCGTTCTTACAAACCTTATAGATCAGTGGAACAACGTTTTAAAAGTCATCAGTACAGATGCTGTGCATAATGGAAAAAACGTTTTAACTGCTGTCGCGCATGGGATATGAAACGTTTTTCCACTGAAAAAAGTTTTAAAATGACCGCTTACTTGTAATTCGAATTGAAATTCCCCAATTTTTTTCATATAAGTTATTAATGTCATCGTTTGGACTAGCAAACAATACAGTAACAAAAAACAATCACAAAGCCTCCAAAAAACGTTTTTTTCTTTCCTGTAAAAAAACGATTTTGTCATTTACAACGTTACTCGTGGCTCCGCTTCAATTGTTTTTATAAAGATTTAAAATCGTATTTGCACAGAAAATTGAACATCAACTTTGCGCTCTTACTCGCCTTGGTGTCGATGCTTGCGTCGGTTTACTTATTGACAGTGGAAGCAAGTGGTCTGATCGTTTCTTTATTGTTGGCCATAATTGAGTTAGTTTGTAATGACTTAAGTGCAGTAAAAGTGTAAACACTTTGTGGTGAATTATTGTACAGGAAAGTTTAGAATTGACGAACTTAATGCAGGTAGATTATAAAAGTTGTTGTGCAAAGTCAATCAACAGCAGGAAAATAAAGAAACAAAAAATTTAAAGCAATTTGAAAAGATAAAAAATACTGATAGAAATTAAGTAGTTGCCAACTATCAGACAAAAGCCTGTTTATCTTCTGTCATCGAGTTCTAGGCTCCATCACCATTTCATCCGTTCCGGGTTAATTACCTATACAGAGATTTGTTTTCTCTTCTTCTACGAGATTTAAAGCTTCAGAATTTCTCTGCCGTACAGTAAAAATCAAGAAAAAAAACAGCTGTGCTATTAAGTTCTAATAATATGAAGTACTCCAGTGACTGCTAAATCTTCCCAATCTTCCTGTTTAAGCTTAGTTTAATTTATTTTAGAAATAAGATCGAGCTTTTTGCTATTCGAATAAAAGTATTACATTTTTGCAAAAAGAGTTTATGTTGAAGTTTTAAATACGAAGCCTTGTAATAGTAGTAAAATTTTAGACTCAGTAATAAAAACCATGGCATCTCAGCGATCTCCGATTTAAGCTTTATCACCCTATTTACAATTGTACCTAAGCATAAACCTTGATAGAGGATTTTGCTAAGTTTTAAAGTTGACTTTAATATCATATATGATAGAATGGAGGCAATTAATTATTATATATTTACGTGATTATCATTATTCTTAAAATTAATTTTTAAAATAAGGCTGAGTAAATAATATAAACCGAAAAAAAGCTTTTTGATCAAAATCACTTTTCTCTAAACCCAAAACAAAATTTAAAGTATTTTTACGAATATTAGCAACACTAAGGGGTACTGTCATCTCTAAGCCGTGACTTGATGCACATCAATAATTCAATCATTATGTCTACACATATGTACGTACACGCAGCGGAGAAGCAACGCACAAACACATGGATATATCTTATCTGAGGTGCTCACAAGAGAGGCAATAATTTGTGCAAGTATAATCACGCGCATATGAGAAGCTATAAACGCAGTAGTGGCGGGTGATTTTGTAGCTGATAAGTAACTAGTAAGTTCTGGAATGGAAAAGCCTAGAAGTATGCAACGAGGAAACCAGACAGTATAAAAGGCGACAACAGTAGAGGCGCGAGAATCGGTTTCATTTAAGCCATCAATCAGTTTCGATTAAGCACGCTATCTGTCAAGGAATAGAAGTGTTATTTTGAAAGTACTTGAATAAAGGCCATTTTGCATTATTAAATATTGGAGTTATTTATTCAACAGTTTAGTGATTCGAACTTAGCAGAAAGTTTGCAAATAAGAGGATTTGCAGTAAATTCGTTACAATATTTTCTATTAATTTGCATGAGCAAATAGCATTATAAAAGCGTCAAGTTGTCATTGTATCCGTTGTCATTGTATAGTTAATCTAGCATGTTATGAAGCTGTTGCAATACTAATCCTGTATTGGGTTTATTTTTAATTTAATTTTACTAAATACATACATGTCTGCAAACCCACATTTGTCACCTATGACAATAAGGAGATTTTGCATAATCACTTTTACTGTTTGCAGGTATAGGAGAAAGACTGCCTGAACCAAATAAAAAAAAGGTGCGGTCGTACCCGATCCATACTTTTATTTCTTGTGGTATGTCGAGCTTACGCGATCATGAACACCCCTTCGTAGTGCCAAGTCTCTATCTCTCGCTGCCATTTGGCCATCCTGTCCAGCCTTTTCGCAGGAGAAATACGGAAATTTCATTGCCCTAAAAAAAAGGCTGTGAGTACCAAATAGTCGATAATTGAGTGTGAAAACATAAAGGTGTACGTCTAGAAAACTAATATTTATAAGTTAACTAGAGCTCGCCTAGTGGTTGCAGTTAAACCATAATAAAGGTAACTTTAACAGAAAACGAAATAATTTCAAACCTTTTGAGTGGAGCTTCTTCGGCTACAAACTATACCGACAAGTTATTGTTTTATTATTTGCTTACTATCGATAGCGAATTAGTATGATCGTGTTATCGGTTTGTTATAGCCGAGTCATCGGCTTATAATCGACGCGTTAGAGAAGTTTCATCCATAACAAATTGCTAACTCCACGAAGAAAACTGATAACCTTTGGATACCGAATCGCAATTTTTTTTATAAATAATCGATAAATTTTCTAAAATATATATATCATTTTGATAAAATAGAGTTAACATAAAGTTTATAACATCTCTATAAAATATCAATAGCTTTCAAATGATGAATTAATAACTGCTTGGTAATATATAAATAACTTTCTATAAATAATCGATAACTTTTCAAAAATAAAATCGATAGACTTCTGATAACAAATCAATTCGATAAATTTTCGATAACAAATGCATAGTATTTCCATAACAAATCGATATTCATCGGAAAAAAACAATAACTTATAGCTGGTCTGTGTTATCGATATGAGATTTAGACACTTCGGTGGTCGAAAACCCACCTATAACATGCCGATAACTCGTCGATATCACACGGTTGCTTCGTATCAACTTTATCACGTGCATTGTTCCCACAGTACTCTACAGTTTAGTGGCTTGACTTACGCTAGAAAGCTGTTCAATGATGAAGAGACTCTTGGAAGAGCTTTTTGATGATATCGTGAGAAACCCTGGACTTAAATCTACTTCTATTTGCTCCAATAAGTTCATGATTAACATCTCCTTTTCCTTCTCTATTTCTCCCTCCAGTCCCTCGCCTTCCCCTATCTCCGGCCTACCTTAACTTGCTTTGAATATTTCAAAAAAAACCCGTTTCAGAAATTTGAACGCCATAAAACACACGCACACATACATTGTGTTTACATACATATAACATAGACTCATCGAAGTGGTGGTAGCAAATATTTGAATGTTAAAGAAAGCTTTATAGAAATGAGTTGCCTTAACCACACTCGCACCATGAGTAATCAGAAACTTTTGCAGGCACAATTATCTGCTATTTAAATATAACTGTCTTAATACTTTTTAAACTTTATAATTTTCCTAGAACTAAGTTCCCCGAAACATTTTTTGTCAGAGTTGTGAACGGTAAGTTGGTTTAAGCAAGCGAGTAATTAGTATAAAACCAAAATTACTCGCCAATTACTCTTTCAATTAAAGATGTTCCGCGGTGATGAGTTGTAATTAAACAGTTGCATGGCTACCAAAAACAAAAACTTAATTATGTAGGGTGGCATAATGTTCTCACTCCAATTTTATGATGACTGAGTATACTGACAACACACATACCCACATAAATATAAGCTGAAACCAACAGAAAATATGAACTGCCCTACTACGTCGTGGTGTTTATAATATTTGCATTAGCGGTTGTGTCATAAATTTAAGCTCATTAACTACAGAGTGAAACGCTGTAACATGTTTCCGCAAATCAGCTTTGTAAAATGCTAGATAAATCCTGTGAAAACGTGTATGAGTGAGCAACTACCTTGCAGTCAGGCCAACTAGTTGTAATCTAATTAACAACTAGTAAGATTTCAAGGCTCAGTTAATGTGCGTTTTCGCATTTCAGCAAAAGGAGTCGCTGAGCATGAGCATGTCTTGCGGGGTGGGGGTGCTGAGAGATATATGTCTTTGCGATAAAATTTGAGCCTAGTTTAATCGTCGCCAGTCGCCAGAAAAACAACCGATTTTCTTCCCAGCACACTTAGGCGTTAAACTCTCACAGATATTACTCGCAATTCCCTCAGTGCGGATGCATTCCTCATCTATCACATTCATTATAGATGTCAGTCTTTGCTCTTACTGTGACATCAACCAGCAGGAGAAAGGAACTTTACCTCAAATTGTAATCCTTGGCACGTTGCAGGACACGTCATCAAATAGAATACTTCGTATGAGACTTCATTTTAATTTAATTGGATACATATTTTTATTACGCGTATTCGAAAGTCAGCAAATTGCTGCTTATTCTAAGCAGGCGCCTGCTCAAATTATAAACGTATATATCTCACATAAATCCTCAGTTTACATAATAGCTAAATATGTACTAGGCGATAATTGCATTCATCATCATTTGTTTAGTCCAAAATGTTTACATAAAGTAATGCCATTATATTGAGTTCTGTGATTTTAACAATTCTTGCATCTTTACTTGGAATTTAGCTTGTTGTATAGGCCACATGATATGATATATATCAAACTTAATAAAGCGAAGTATATAAAATGTCATGATGATGATATCTCATGTCAGTTCAGGGTCCGTATTACGTGTTACGATCTGTGATCGAAACTGTTTTTTTAAATCACAATAGCTCTGGAATGGTGGATTGGATTAATATCATATGCGCACTAGCGATAAAGAGTACTCGTTGGATACATAAACTGTCATAATTTTAAAAAATAATTTGACAGTTGCATAATTATCGCTTGAGTGGAAATGGTTTTCAGTCACTGATCGTAACACGTGACATGCGCCCAGATTCTATAATAGTGCATGACACTAAAGAAACATATCACGCCATAGAAGCATAGCTAAAGTTTCCCTTGAGAGACAATACTTTACAGTAGATATACATAAAAAACAACTATATACAACGCCATGTGCCACAGAACTAGAGTGGGTACTCAAAAATTATTAGCTACGGAATAATACAATATTTTGTATTGTAAAGAAATCAGTACTTATGTTGAAAACCGAGTGTGATCTATGAACTTTATTAGTTGGAAGGTAGTCATTAAAGCACTAGTGCGAAACGTCGCTTTGTGTGCCCGTCTCCCATTTTTATCTGCAGGGTATTCAATGTAACTAAACTCATTCCGTACGGTTCATGCTGATACTAAAAAAGTTATTATAATTTTGCTGATTTCTGGCTGATGCTTTTCGTTTGCTTATTAATATTTATTAATATTTGAAGTTAGTGATTACTCAACAACATTCAAGTGACACGCGCTATGACAACTTTTAATTAAAATAATCGTTGAAGATCCATGCGTGCAAATCCTTTACGCAAATACCGACAAGTTTAGAAGAAAACGCTTACGATAATTAGTCATAACTAACTGGAAAATTATTTCAACTGACGTAAAGTTGTACGTTTTCTATGTGGCTAGTTGGTTTGCGCAAAGATTGAATATCAAGAAGCGGAGAAGAAATGAAAATTCCGAAGACAATAAATCACCGCTATGAAAGACGAATGATTAAAACAGCGGGGCTTAAAGTTTGCTGGTGAGGTTTTAGGTTTAGCAACCCTCGTAACATATCTATACAACCAACACTGGTAGTTGCCTTGAAGTTCCCTTCTTATATTCCAATTTGTAACACAAGGGTATTGTAACGAATTTAGTGCAATTCCTCTTATTTGCAACCTCCTACTTACGTTCGAATCACTAAACTCCACTATTCAATAATGCAAAATGACCTTATTAGACTACTTTCAAAATAACACTTCTATTGCTCGCCAGATAGGGTCTTAAATCAAACTGATTGTCGTGCCGCTACCGTTGCTGCCTTTTATACTCTCTGGTTTCCTCGTTGCATATATCTAGGCTTTTTATTCTCGAATTTACTAGTTAGTTATCAGCTATAAAATTATCAGCTATAACTACGATTATAGCTTCTCATATGCGCGTGTGTATATAGATGATACTTGCACAAATTATTGCCTTCTTTTGTGAGCATCTCAGATAAGATATATGCATGTGTTTGTGTGTCTCTTCTCCGCTGCTCGCATGGACATATGGGTAGACATAATGATTGATTTAATGATGTGCATATAAGTCACTGCTTAGCATCGGCTTAGAGATGATAGTATCCCTTAGTGTTGATAATATTCGTCACACTGCCCTAAATTTGATCGTCCCGATCAGACAAATCAACGCTGCTAGCATCTACAAATCAACCACCCTTCTATTTCGTGGTTTCCCAATGGTTTGTATGCGATAGATGGTATTACTTATCTTCTTCACAACTTTGTACGGGCCTTCCCAACTGCACCAACATTTGGATGGAACATCTTCCCGCCGGTAAGAGTTGTATAACAGTGACAAATCCCCCTCCCGGAAACCTTCCGAATTATTGTTCTTGTCGTACCTGTGTTTCATCTTACTACTCATTACCCTGGGCCGTTCCTTCACACTCTGTCCTTTGGTCAATGAAGAACTACTTCGCAGATCTTGTTCTTGACGGATTGACTTTGCATCATCAGTATCGTCTTGACGTTTCACATCAGTAGTGCGCGCTGGCTTGAAACCACCCTTGCATTCTTTCTGGAAAATTCTTTCAGTCATTTTAGTTCGTCCATTAGGGTGTGTCAATGTCAGCGTTTCCCTCGCAGGTACTTTTGATTTCGCTTTATTTGGCACATTCGATCCATCAACCTTTACTTTGACTTTCGCGGTCTTTGTCGAGTCTTCTCCACTAGTATTCGATTACTGCTGAACCCTTTCTCCAAACTAAATTTTAGTGGTATATCCTGGTTTTTATAGCGCATAATCTTTCTCCGCATATCGATCGTGATGTCATGGCCAACTAAGAAGTACACTCCCAATATTACTTCACCAACAATCTCCGCCACAATGAATTGTGTAGAACCATGACCTTTCCAATTAATACCTCACATACCAGTTCTCCTTGGACTTGGTTATACTCGCCAGTGACCGTACGCAACCTTGCTCCAGGTAATGGCTTTACTCTCCTATTGACCAAATCAGATCGGATTAAGGAATGAGGTGCGCCCGTATCTACAGTCAGTACACGTTCTTTGCCATCGACATTCCCTCTGACGGTAAGACTGCTTGATTTCCCTTCCAATTTGCGACACAGATATCACAGGACATTCAACAGCTGGGGCAAGTTTTCGACCTTTTCATCTGACTTGCTCTTGCTTATCTCCTCCAGCTTTGCGTTTACGGCCACCCAAATTGGAACTACCAGGACCGGTGCAGCAATGACGAGCAATATGACCTGGGTTACCGCACTTGAAACATTTGATTGCACCATTATTTTCTGTTGCGTTCCTTTTAAACTTCTAAAATTGCGTCTACCCTCTCTGGCCTTTCTATTTCCACACGGCGTGCTTTGAAAACTGGCTTACGCAGAAGCGACGCTGTTTCCTGAATCATAGCATGTGATACCGTTTCTGCGAATGTTGGCTTTGGGTTTGCGTATGTAGCTCGCTTTGTTTCGACGTCCCGTATGCCATTTATAAAGCTCTGAATCTTTACCCTTTCAGTGTATTCCCACCGGTGCGTATGCATTCGCTAAATGTGCAGAATGACGTTGAGCAACAGCATCAGCTCAGTCAGCATTGGGAAGAATCTCTCCGATCGTTCGAAACTAAACGAGGTTTTAGACAGGGTGACCTCTTTCGTGCGGTTTCTTTAATTTGATGCTGGAAGAAATACTAGCTGCAGAGCTTAACCGTTCTGGAACAATATTATCATCAGCCCGAACACCCGCGCCGTAAGTGCTGCTTACTCCGAAATGGAAAAAGAAAAGAGGACGAAGTACCTGCTGTCATGGAGCAAAGAGTTAGCGCATTTGAAATAGTTGTTGTTGTTGTTGTTGTAGCGATAAAGGTGCTCCCCGAAGGCTTTGGGGAGTGATATCGATGTGATGGTCCTTTGCCGGATACAGATCCGGTACGCTCCGGTAACATAGCACCATTAATTTGCTAGCCCGACCATCTCGGGAACGATTTATGTGGCCACATTAAACCTTCAGGCCATTCCCTCCCTCCCCACCCCCAAGTTCCATGAGGAGCTTGGGGTGGCCAGAGCCTCGTCTGTTAGTGAAACAGGATTCGCCGCGGATAGGTGAGGTTGACAATTGGGTTTGGAGAAGCTATATATTTCGCTGGCAACCTGAAAGGTTGCGCTACACAGCCCCTTTAATCTGGTATTTTAGACGCCTCTTACGACAGGCATACCTACTGCGGGTATATTCTGATCCCCTGTAAAAAAGTAAAAGGCTTTGTTTATGTGGGAACCAGCATTAACACAAACAACAATATAAACTCTGAAATCCAGCGAAGAATCACATTTGCCAATAAATGCGACTTTGGACTAGGTAGGCAATTGAAAAATAAAGTCCTCTCTCGGCAAACAAAAATCATGCTCTACAAGCCACTTATCGTACCCGTCCTGTTATATGGTGCAGAAGCATGGCAAGAAGCCTGAAAATGTTAGATAAACCAGTTCTGGCAGTGTTCGAGAGAAACGTTCTACGAAAGATCTACGGACCTCAAAGCAATGGTGACGGCGAGTACCAAAGAAGATTTAGTGATGAGCTGTACAAGCTTTATGCAGACACCAATATTGTCGCAGCGGCTACGCTGGCTAGGCCATGCTATATGAATGAAAGATGATGCTACAGCTAAGAAAGTATTTTTGTCGGGACCCGCCTATGGAAGTAGAGGAAAAGGGCGTCCCCCACTTCACTTGAAGCATCAGGTGGAAAACGACTTAAATTGCCTCGGTGCGACCAATTAGAGCCAGTTAACCCAGTGACTTGGGCACCTTGTTGGACGGTCATAACCATACGAACGGTTAAGCGCGAATTAAGCTGTGGCTCTGTAGCTTCTACAGAATATGCCATTTGCATATGTATGAGTTTAATTTTTAAGCTCTCATATCATTAAATGTTCATGATATTGCTCTCTAAATATATCCTTTAAAAATATTTGTGAGGACTTTACGGCTTCTTTAGATGTTAGTTCTATTTCCATATCCCAAGTTTTGAACTTGTCATCTCAAGGTTTTGAGCGTGTATTGGCAAATCTGACAAAAAAATCGGCCAGAAATACATATACGTACATGGGTTTTGTTAAATGTGCACGCCACATTCTACGGATTCCAGTGATATCAAAGACTCGTGAGTTTTTCGTTCTCACAAATGTATTTCCTTTAGCAATGTTCAAAGATTTATCATCGAAAATATTGGCGAATATCTATACGTAATAAGAAATAATATTATGACGAATATTAGCAACACTAAGGGATACTATTATCTCTAAACCGATACTAAGCAGTGACTTGTATGTACATAAACAAATCAATTATTATGTCTACACATATGTACATGCCAGCAGCGGAGAGATGCTCACAAAAGTATGCAATCACCAGCAAAGTATTTCTCACACATACACGTGCATATATCTGAGATGCTCACAAAAGTAGGCAATCAGTTCTGTAAGTATCACTGACATATACACGCGCATATGAGAAGCTATAAACGTGCATCTGTAGTTTATCGCTGGTGAGTTTATAGCTGGTGAGTTTATAACTGGTAAACAAGTAGTAAATTCTAGAAGAAGAAACGCGAAATATGCGAACGAGACATCACAGAGTATAAAAGGAGTTAAAGCTGAGTAAGCAGTAATCAGTTTGATTTAAGCACGCTATTGGTTGCGAAGTATAAGTGTTATTATGAAGTACTCTAATAAAGACTATTTTGCATCATGAATATTGGAGTTACCTATTCAACAGTTTAGCGATACGAATGTATAAAATAGTTTGATTTCCAATTTTGACTGGCAACTCCTTTTTAAAGGGCGTAATCTCAGGATTGTTCTGCGTTATTTAAAAACTATGTGTCAGAAATAGTAAATAATAATATCCCGCGTTTTCCCGAAAGAGTGTATAAGTTGCCTTGGTATACCAATAATCTAAAGAGACTTAAAAACTTACGTAATAAATTGCATAAGCTCTTCAAAGGATCTGGTAGCCTCCAGTACAAGCAACTATACTTAAGTTATGCCAAGGAGTTTAATTGCCTTGACAAATTTTTATATAAGCAATATATTCATAATTTTGAAACGAATATTAAATCGAACCTAAAATCGTTTTGGAATTTCATTCGCTCCAAACGCTCATCTTCGGCAATTCCCGTGTCTGTGTCGTACCAAGGTAAAAATTCCACATCGTCTTTCGACACAGTTAACTATTTTGCTGAATTTTTTAAGGCGAATTTCGTGATTGATGAACCACTGAATGACAATGGTGATATGTTCAATAATATACCGTCTTATCTCAATTTGTGCTCATCAGTTCTCGATATTGATGACATTACTTTGGGTATTGAGGCTATCAAAAATTCAAAGCAATGCAATTATCAACAATTCTCAGCTTTCTTTTTAAAGCAATGTGCGGTTTCTGTTGCGGAACGTCTAATGTACTTATTTAATTTATCACTAAAGTCTGGCATTTTTTTGGATGAATGGATAATTTCGTACATTCAACCAATTCATAAGAGTGGCAATAAAAATGATCTCTAAACTTCCTGTTATATCTAAATTGTTTGAGAAAATTGTTATGGCTAAAATATCATTCATGGTTAATCGTTACCTTAGTTCTTGTCAACATGGTTTTGTTCCGACGTTCCACATGTCCAATCTCACTGTATTTTCTAATTATTGCATTTCATTATTCACGGATGGCTGTCAAGTTGATTGTATTTATACTGATTTAGCCAAAGCTTTTGACAGAGTATCGCACTGCGTACTTTCTTAATGTGAGTTCCTTTTTACGATATGTAGATAAGAGAATTATTTATTTGTTGAGTCTGAATTCAATAACTGTTAGTATTTTGTATTTTTCTTTCTATTCTAAATTATATATGTATCTTATATGTAGCTTATCTTGAAATAGAACATAGATACCAGCTGCGTTATTTTCCAATTTAACTAGCTGGTATATATCTTTATTTGGGCTTGGAAAACTAGAGCTTTGTTTTCTTTGCCATTATTTTGTATGTATGCATGTATGTAAATTGAAAAGAACACAAATATCATATTACTAGCGATAACCTGTGTGCGTTTTTTAAACGGTTTTATTTAGCTTGAGTTGACAGGCAGGCCACCGTGGTGTAAGGGTAGCGTGCTCCGCCTACCACACCGTATGCCATGGGATCACACCCCGGGCAAGCAACATCAAAATTTTATAAATAAGGTTTTTCAATTAGAAGAAAAAATTTCTAAGCGGGGTCGCCCCTCGGCAGTGTTTGGCAAGCGCTCCGAGTGTATTTCTGCCATGAAAAGCGCTTAGTGGAAAACTCATCTGCCTTGCAGATGCCGTTCGGAGTCGGCATAAAACATGTAGGTCCCGTCCGGCCAATTTTTAGGGAAAATCGAGAGGAGCACGACGCAAATTGGAAGAGAAGCTCGGCCTACAATCTCTTCGGAGGTTATCGCGCCTTACATTTATTATATTTGACAGGCAGGCCGCATGCACGGCCGCACGGCCGTTGTGAACGAATCTTGTAATTGAAATTTAAGTAACTTCCCGATAAGCTACAAGCTTGAAACTTGAAATATAGTTCAGAAACCCGATGACAATGCAATAATAAGAAAAAAATCGCCGCTAGGTGGCGCAAGGATGGAGATATTCGCAAAATTCGCATTTGTGGTCCGATTTGGCTCATATTTGGAACACATAATACATGCAAGAATAGAAATCGACCTGTGAAAAAAATCGCCGCTAGGTGGTGCAGGGATCGAGATATTCGCAAAATTCGCATTTGTGGTCCGATTTGGCTCATATTTGGAACACATAATACATGCAAGAATAGAAATCGACGTGTGAAAAAAAATCGCCGCTAAGTGGCGCATGGATCGAGATATTCACAAAAATCGTATTTGTGGTCCGGCTTGGCTCATGCTTGGAACACATAATACATGCAAGAATAGAAAGTGACCTGTGAAAAAAAATCGCCGCTAGGTGGCGCAAGGATCGAGATATTCACAAAAATCGTATTTGTGGTCCGATTTGATTTGGTCCATATTTGGAACACATAATACATACATGATAGAAAGCGACCTATGATGCCCGATTTGGCTCATGTTTGGAACAAATATTGCATACAGTCCAGTAGAAGTGACATCAAAATATTTTGGAGTTGGAGGAGGGACAAGCATGCGTGACGCAGTGTCGAGTAAAGCCTTTGGAAGGATTATGTATTGAGGACTTTAGATTGTAACAAATTGATAAAAAAGAGTCCTTGTAATAATGAGTCACTAACGAACTAAATAGAATGAGAAATAATAGGCAATTAAATAAAGACTAAAAACTTGAAAATAAAATAATTAAAAAAAATGTTTTAAGTTAAACGGTTTTATTGAAAACAATACTTACATGAAATAATAATAATACGAAAAGCTAGAAAATAATTAGGTAGGTCCTAGGTACTAGTCATCACACTCCTCATCAATCTAGGGCGTTGATCAGACAATTAAATAAAAGCATTGGACGCGTCATATTTCTATGATAGTTATAAGTAAAACCAACTGAACCTTAATCAGGTTATGCTACGCCTCACATTTTTAGAGATTTCACGCGCCCAACGCTTTATTTTAATTGTCTGATCAACGCCATAGGTTGATGAGGAGTGTGATGACTAGTACCTAGGACCTACCTAATTATTTTCTAGCTTTTCGTATTATTATTATTTCATGTAAGTATTGTTTTCAATAAAACCGTTTAACTAAAAAAATTTTTTTTAATTATTTTTTTGTAAGTAAATATAATTAACAAATAAAATTATAGATATTTTAAAATAAAGTGGGGAAATCTAAACCGATGAAACCAAACATTATATACTCTCCTGTTGGCTTTTAATAATTCCTTTATTCGTTAATTGGCGCTTAACTTTCAAAAATTCATTCTTTCTCTGCCCATAACTGATACTAATTGTGGTATCCACATGGTTTTAAGTCGTCCTTTAACTGCTTATTTCAACTCAAACCCAACTTTCTTACTTAAATTCTTATGGCCGTCCTACAAGGCGCGCCAGTCGCTTCTTCGTTGGTTAACTGGCGCCAATTGGTCACATCAAGGAAATTTACTACCCATACTATGGGTATGTCGGCGTTGATTTTGTATAAGTAAGAGTCTAACTCATTACAGTATAAAGATCAAAGATGAGGTAGAGTGACAAGCATGTCCCTCGAAAGGTTTGTTTTCCTCAACTGCGAACTTAGGGTGTATGTCTTCAAAACGCGGTTCCCTGGGCAATCCCTTGCATAGTGTTTCAACTCCTTTTTATGGATGTTTCTGAGGGCCTTGTCATGCTTGCGGAAATGACTTCTTAAGTTCCTGAGAGACGCGGCCCCTTCAACCAGATGACTGTTAGGATGCTCAGGTTTCTGCGTATTCAACAGAAACAGTTTGTTCAGCATTTTATTTCTCTATTTATGGGAAGTATTCTCGCCTCTATGTGTATGTGATGTTCAGTGGACATAAGAAGACATCCCGTTGCAATTATAAACGCGGCGAATTGACAGGTCTGAAGTTTCCGCCAATGGGTTTCTTTGCGGCTCGGCTACCACATTGGAGTAGCGTAGCACATAAGCAACTGCTCAATTGCTCAATAGGGAGTTAATAGCGTTTTCTTTATTTTTGTTCTAAGTGCGGCAAAAGACTTGAGAGTTTTTTGCGGCTCTGGAATTAAGACACAATTGCGG